>ML380414.1:0-26540 GCA_005239525.1 Nicotiana knightiana | reverse complement strand
GATCCTCCCCCCTGACACTGGCATAACCTGGTGATCTTTTCCTGACGACAGCATAACCTGTCGGTCTTGTCCAATATGGGGTCTCCAACCCCTAGTTGATTTTACCTCTAGGCATAAGGTATCCCCAATAAATTCGGACACACCCGTCCCGGCTTTTCATTTCTTTCAATAATAAAGTAGCATAGATTTTATTACAATAACTCACGGAATTTTCCTAGTGAATACTGGGGCAGAAAATTTCATTCGTTTTCTTTGATTTTGCGCAGAACACAGTAAATTCGAGACGACCAAAAGAAGAAGTTTCGATCCAAAATAACAGAACCAAAAGAAGGGAGAGATGTTGAATAGATGTTGCAGACTCCGGTGATTAGTATAAATCTCACAATGAACCCCATACAAATAATGACGCCAAATCTTCAAGGCGTGAACAATGGCTGCTAACTCAAAATCATGCACTGGATAATTCTTCTCATGGGTCTTCAACTGGCGTGTGGCATAGACAATCACCCTACCCTCCTGCGTCAAAACACAACCAATGTCGATCCTTGAGGCATCACAGTACACAGTATAAGAACCTGAAGCTGACGGCAGAAATAACACTGGAGTTGTGGTCAAAGCAGTCTTGAGCTTCTGAAAGCTCTCCTGACACTCGTCCGACCACCTGAATAGGGCACCCTTTTGGGTCAATTTGGTTAAGGGCGAATCATATCCTGCCAACCCAAGAAAGCTCCTAATCTCCATGGCTGAGGACGGTATAGGCCAACTCTCCACCGCCTCTATTTTCTTTGGATCCACCCGAATACCCTCACTGGACACCACGTGCCCCAAGAATGCTACTGAACCAAGCCAAAACCCACACTTGGAGAACTTTGCATAAAGATTCTCCCCCCTCAATCTCTGTAATACAATCCTCAAATGTTGAGCATGCTCCTCCTAGCTACGAGAGTACACCAGGATCTCATCAATGAATACAATAACGAAGTAATCCAAATATGGCTGGAATACATTGGTCATCAAATGCATGAACGATGTTGGGGCATTGGTCAGCCCAAAAGACATCACCAAGAACTCATAATAGCCATAACGGGTTCCTGAAAGCAGTCTTAAGAATATCCAAGTCCCGAATCTTCAGCGGGTGATACCCGGACCTCAAATCAATCTTGGAGAACACTCTCGCTCCCTTAAGATGGTCAAACAAATCATCAATACGACGCAAAAGGTACTTGTTCTTTACCAGTGACCTTGTTCAACTGCATGTAGTCAATATACATTCTCATGGAACCATCCTTCTTATTCACAAATAGAACCGGTGCACCCCAAGGTGTCACACTAGGACGAATAAACCCCTTATCAAGGAGTTCCTGAAGCTTCTCTTTCAATTCCTTCAACTCCGCCGGTGCCATACGATACGGTTAAATAGATATGGGCTGAGTGCCCAGCACCAAATCAATACCAAAGTTAATATCCCTATCAGGCGGCATGCCCGGTAGGTCTGTAGGAAAAACATCAGGAAAATCACATACCACCGGAAAAGAATCAATGCCAGGAGTCTCTGCACTAACATCTCTCATAAAATCCAGGTAAGTGAGACAACCCTTCTCAACCATACTCTGAGCCTTCAAATATGAAATCACCCTGCTCGGTACATAGTCCATATAACCACTCCGCTCTACCCTTGGAAATCCCAGCATCGCTAAGGTCACGGTCTTGGCGTGCCAGTCTAGAACAGCATGACATGGAGATAACCAATACATGCCTAATATCACATCGAATTCATCCATGCTGAGCAACAACAAATCCACTCGGGTTTCCAGACCCCCAATTGACACCACACATGACCGATACGCGCAGTCCATAACAATAGTATCGCCAACAGGACTAGATACATGAACATGTGAAACTAACGACTCACGGGGCATGTTCAAAAAATGAGCAAAGTATGATGAAACATATGAATATGTAGAACCAGGGTCAAATAATACGGAGGCATCTCTGTGATAGATGGAGACAATACTTGTAATCACACCATATGGAGCAATAGCGTCTGGTCTGGCTGGGAGGACACAGAAATGGGCTTGGCCACCCCCTGATCTACCTCCCCCTCTCAGGCGACATCTAGTTGGTTGAGATCTACCCCTGGCTGATTGGGAGGGTGGTGGAAGAAATGGTGCTGGTTCCATTGGCCAAGTACTCCACTGTGGAGTCCTACCCAATAGCCTAGGGCAATCTCTCATAATTTTATCAAAATCCCCGCACTTGAAACAACCCCTCCTCTGACGAAACTGCTGCTCCTTATTCACAAAAGAACTACCTGGGATAACTGAGCGAACAGGGAACGATGAGAACTTTGCGCTGGTAGTGCACTGAATGACGATAGGACCTGCTGATAACTATGAGAACCATGGCCAGATGATGCACCATGATGAAATAGGCGAGTTGACTAAGCATTCTTAAATGGACGATCTCTGTCATGCTGAAACTAAACACCCTAAGGAGCACCATTGAATCCACCCTGACCACAAGGCCTCTTGGACTCCCGCTCAACCCTCTTCTGACCATGAACCATCTCAATCTGTCGAGCAATGTCGACAACCTCATCAAAGGTAGCACCAGACACCTTATCCCGGGTCATAAGCAACCGTAGCTGAAAAGTGAGGCCATCTATGAACCTCATGATCCTCTCCCTATCCGTGGAAACCAACCAGATAGCATATCGGGCCAACTCCGAGAAACGTATCTCATACTGCGTCACGAACATATCACCCTAGCGAAGCTGCTCAAACTGTCTGCACAGCTCCTCTCTGCGAGACTGAGGTACGAACTTCTCCAAAATTACCACGGAGAACTGCTGCCAAGTGAGAGGTGTTGCGCCAATAGGCCTACGCCTCTCGTAAGTCTCCCACCACCGGAGTGCATCCCAAGAAAACTAAAATGTAGTGAATCACACCCCATAAGTCTCCAAAATACCTGTTGTGGGGAGTATCCTCTAGCACCTGTCCAAGAAAACTCGGGCATCCTCTCTCTGTGTGACACTGAAGGGTGGAGGGTGGAGTCTCCCAAACCTTTCCAACCTACGCTGATCATCCTCCGGCATAGCTAGAACTACATGGTCACGCCCCTTACTCGCGAGGGTGATAATCCTATAACTGGTACATACAGTCTTAAGCTTAACTTTGTTCACACTGGTTACTTTAGGGAAGCGACTTCGTGAAGGACCATCTTCTGAATTTCTCATGAATCTTTTTTTATTGTCCATTCTATTATTGCCAGAATGAAATCTAAAATCCTCATGATGTCGAACATTATCAAATTACTAAATCCTTAATTCATTTATCTCGTTCACCAGCCCATACTGATTTCTATTACTCCGGGTCTAACTCTTCCTTCTGATAATCACGTTAGAGTCATGAAAATATTTCTCAAAATGAAGATATGACTTTATGGTCTATACTTTTTTGTTGCCTCAAGGCCTGTCACCTCTCGTCCCTTCCTTCACTTGAGTATAGACTCTGTAATACTGTCCTTTTTTTATCTACCGCTGTCATCCATGTATCATATCTTACTCATAATGCTTCATTAACTCTTTTCTTATTTCCCGCTAACATTTATGCCTATCACTTTATTTTGAAACCTCGAAAAAGAAATTCTTCTACTTCTAGCTCCCTTTGCTCCATCCACTAGCTCTTCGGGTTGCCTAACATTCTCTATTTACTAGGAACGGGAGTCACGCTAAGGTAATATTTATCCCTTTTAGGCTTCCAGTGCCTATTTTTGTAAAAAAAAAAAATTTCATCATTCTAGCATTCATATCTAGATGTATTATTCTAGAGTGCACCATCTGGGTGTCTCACAAGGAGATTTTGTTATCATATATACAATATCCTTCGGAAATGTGTACTAACGCAAACAATCCAACCATCATTTTGGGTTACTCTAACCCCAGCCAGATCCTGATATCCCGTCCTTTTCTTAATCTACACTTGTTAGCCCCCAATAGGGTATAACTGAGATGGGTGTGGCCAATTATACATACCTCTGTTACTGTTGAGGGTAACTCACAATGCTTATATTTTTCTACCGGAACTGTAATACTGATAATCTTCATTAATTGGGTGTCTCGTACCCTTCTTCACCTTGTTTCTTTTACTTACTGAAACTTGTGTCTCCCTCCTTATTCTTTTTTATCGTAAGAGTGGATAGGCATTCTTGCCTTAGGGATCCTTATCAAGAAGCTTACACATCTTAGTATACATGTGATCTGCTAGAGACCTCACATTTACTTATCCTAAGCATGATGCAAAGTCGAGTTCCTCTTAATCAATATCTTCCTTGGCCATATCTCTTACCAACCGTCTTTCTAGATGTAGGTGTCGTCTTATTATGAATAACATAGAGTTTAATAGTTTTGAATTCTTACAACTGAGATCTACAACACGATCTAGAGTAAGGAGAAAGAATGACAGTCCTAAATGCCCTGTAGCCTCCTGCTTATAAGTGTGGTGCACAACACACCCATAAACAAGACTCTACTAGGCACGGCTTGTAGATTCCCTAGGACAGAACTGCTCTGATACCACTTTTGTCACGCCCCGAACTTGAGGGGCGAGACCGGCACCCGATGCCTTACCTATCCTTGCGTACCAACTTGCAACTAAGGGATTCTGAGCATATAATGTCATACTTTGGACATGGGCCACATTGCAAGACAATTTCGAATACTGACTAAATCTCAATATAAAGCTGGGCCGACAAGGCCATCATAACTACTACAGCTGACAAACCAACAAAATGTACATAAAAGGCCTACAAGCCCAACATACTGCATTAACTGACAGGATATGTCTACAAGCCTCTACTGATGGATATACTATGATCAGAACAGGGCCCCGACCTACTCATAACATATATACATATATAAAAAGATGTACATAAAGCTCTAGACCCGGCAACTCCGAAGGGTATGGACCTTACTGATCAAGCTAAACTCGGGCAACTTCTAATGAGGAGGCCTACATGTCTGTCTGTATGAACCTGCATGCATGAAATGCAGCGCCCCCAAAAAAGGGATGTCAGTACGAAATAATGTACCGAGTATGTAAGGAAATACACTGAAAGCTGAAACTGAACTGATAATATAATAACTGAAAGCAACTAGGAATCAAAGATAATTTGAACATATGCTTACCTGCTGATATGACTCAACTCTCTCAATATAGTAAGTAAGATAGTTGTCCGGCTCTATAAGGCTCGGTATATATATATATATATATATATATATGTATATATATATATATATATATGTATATATATATATATATACATAATTTCTTTGTCGTAGTAGGCTCTCTCATAGGCGCTCGACCATACTAGGCTCTGTATCTCGGCAACTTGGCTCGCTCATAGGCGCTCGACTACAGTAGGCGCGGTATATAACTTACCATCTGATTTGAGATTGCCCAATAGGGTACTGCCCTTCGACTATAGCTCGATGGTAACGAAAATACTGTAATAATGTAAATGTAGATTTTCTACTCTCTTGCAATTCTAAGGGAGTACGGTGCAATCCTTTTGAAGTTTCAAAAATGAATTCTTTGAGTTTCAAATGAGTTATTTCAATGTCTTGCTTGGTAGGCCCCACTTGACTTTAATGCTTAGAAAGACTACTTATCTCAAAGTGTGACACCAATGTATAATACTTATCAGTCATACTAATCTTTAATGGTCCCACGTGGACAAGACAATTATTACTCTTAATCCACTTAAATTAATAATTAACTAATTATCTCAAATTAGTTAAAATACTACTCATTTTTAACACACTTTATGCATTATACCATCTTTAGTCTATATATACCACTTTTTTCATGCCCCGAACCTGGGGGCGAGACCGGTACTCGGTGCCTTACCTATCCTTACGTACCAACTTGCGACTAAGAAACTCTGAACATGTGATGTCATACTCTTGCCATGGGCCATATTGCAATAAAACTGTGAATGCTGACTAAATATCAATATAAAGCTGAGCTAACAAGGTCGTCACAATTATTACAGCTGACAAACCAACCAAATATACATACAAGGCATGTAAGCCCAACATACTGCACTAACTGACAGGATATGTCTACAAGCCTCTACTGATGGATATACTGTGATCGAAACAGCTCCCCGAACTACTCATAACATATATACATATATGTACAATATGTATATAAGGCTCTAGACCCGGCAACTCCGAAAGGCATGGAGCTTACCAATCAAGCTGAACTCGGGCAACACTTAATGAGGAGGTCTACCCGTCTGTCTGTCTGAACCTGCATGCTTGAAATGCACCGCCCCCAGAAAAGGGACGCCAGTACGAAATAATGTACCGAGTATGTAAGGAAATATATTGAAAGCTGAACTAAACAAATAATATAATAACTGGAAGTCAAAGATAACCTGAAGATATACTTACCTGTTGATACTGACACAACTCTCTCAATATAGTAAGTAAAATAGATGTCCGGCCTTATAAGGCTCGGTAGATATATAATTGCTCTGTCGTAGTAGGATCGCTCATAGGCGCTCGACCATACTAGGCTATGTATCTCGACCAACTGTGCTCGATCATAGGCGCTCGGCCACAGTAGGCTCGGTATATAACTTACCATCTGATCAGAGGCTGCCCAATAGGGGCCTGCCCATCGATTATAGCTCGATGGTAATGAAAATATTTTAATACTAAATATATAAAACCTCTTCTCTCTTGACCGGAAGAATGAAATACTCAAATGAATATGAAGTCCCAATAAAGGGAATATGGTAACTTGCGAGACTAGCAAAATATACGTAAATTTCAGGATATGAATTTTTCTTTATGCCTCGTTATCAAACTTGTGTAATGACGAGATCATGCCAAAATGAAGGAAAGGCTTAGCCTTAACATACCTGGAGTAGGGAAAAATTCATGTGATATTCTTGAGATAGTTGCACCGTACTCCTTTAGAACCGCAAAATTTTTACGTTTCTAAGACTTTAAAATTTCTTGTTGGATTTTCTTTTGTAGGAATTGTAAGAAATCACGTTGCTCTCCCATCTGATTATAGTGTTTTTGCTCTTGAAAATGTTAGGAATGATGCTAATTAAAAATGACTAAAAGTCATGTCTTTAGGAACATTAGTTTGCCACCTAATTGAAAATAATTAAGAGTCATGTCCTGAGGAAAATTAATTTGACACCTAATTGAAAATGGTTAAGAGTCATGTCCTTAGGAACATTAGTTTTCTACCTAATTGAAAATGGTTAAGAGTCATGTCCTTAGGAACGGCTTGCTGCCAAGTGGGGATGGGGTGGGAAATCTAATATTTAGCCACTTATTAGTTAATTAACTAGGTAATATCCTGCTATCCGGTAATTAACCAATTACCTGCATAATTAATAATTGTCTCAAATTACTTAAAATTCTACTTATTTTTAATACACTTTATATATCATACTATCATGGTTGTAACGACCCGGCCGGTCGTTTTGAGCTCTAGCACGTCGTTCAGCGGTTTGAAGTCGTGAGCAGCTCCATTTAAGGTATTATGACTTGTAAGTGTGGTCGGAAGTGAATTTCAGGAAGTTTAGAGTTGATTTGGAAAGAAAATTCTCATATCAGAAGCTTTAAGTTGGAGAAATGGACTAAGATTGGAATTTTGGGTAAACGACCTCAGAATCAGGACTTGAAGGTTCCTGCAGGTTCGTATGATGATTTCGGACTTGGGCATATGTCTGGATCGGATTTTGGATAACCCACGAGCGTTTTGGCACATATTGTGGAAGTCAGCATTTTTGAAGGAATTTCCTAAGTTTGGATTGAAGCGCATTTCAGTGGTATTGATGTCCGCTTGGGATTCCGAGTCTGGGAATAGCTTCGTATGGTGATTCTGGAGTTAGGAGCGCAATCGAAACTGAATTCGGATGTTCGTAGGTCATTTTGAAGTCATTTGGCTAAAGATAGAAATTTTAAGGTTTTTGAGAAATTCGACCGGAAGTGGGAGTTTTGATATCGGGGTCGGAATGTGATTCCGGAAGTTGGATCAAGTTCGTAATGTCAAATATGACTTGTGTGCAAAATTTGGGGTCAATCGGACGTGATTTGATGGGTTTCAGCATCAGATGTAGAAGTTGAAAATTTTCTAAGTTCATAAAGTTGGGATTTGGGTGCGATTTGTGGTTTTGATGTTGTTTGATGTGATTTGAGGTCTCGAGCAAGTCCGCATTATGTTTTGGAACAGGTTGGTATAATTGGACGAGGTCCCGGGGACATCAGGTGGATTCCGGGTGGTTAACGGAACAATATTTGAAGCTAGAAGAGGAGCTGGAATTTGCTGTCATCTGGTGTGACCGCACCTGCGAGGCTTTGGCTGCAGGTGCAGATCGCAGGTGCGGCTATGGAAACGCAGGTGCGAAGTAGTGGTGGTCTGGCTGGGAGCGCAGGTCGATGATATTTCTGCACCTGCGAAGTCGCAGATGCGGGCTGTGGGGTGCAGGTGCGAAGTTGGCTTGAGCTGAGGAAAGCCGCAGGTGCGGAGGTTTGGTCGCACCTGCGGAATCGCAGGTGCGAGAGTTGGATCGCATGTGCGAAAAATGGCCTGGGCAGAATGTTTTAAAACCGAGATTGTTGGTCATTTCCTTCCATTTTTCTTTTGGTTTGGACGATTTTGAGGAGCTTCAAGAGTGGTTTTTCGTCAAGAATCGCAAGGTAAGTAATTCCTTCATGTTTCTAAGTTAAATACAAGGTTATTGCATAGGATTATACATGAGGACTTGTAGGAAAATCTTAAAGAAACCTAGAATTTGTAGTTGGATTTTAACCACGAAATTGAGCATGGAATTTAGAGTAAATTGTATATTTGAGCTAATAAAGCTATGGGTAGAATATATCTTCGAGAAATTTCGGATTTCCGAGCACGTGGGCCCGAGGGAATTTTGGTCAATTCACTGAGCGGGGTTGGGAAATTATATAATTTGTAATTATTGCAAATATTAGAGTATATTTTCATTGGTTTGCCGTTATTTGGATAGTTTTGGGGCGTTGTGCGTCCGTTAGAGTCGTCGGAAGGGCTTGGAAGCAGGTTATGGAATTTCGGAGCGAGGTAGGTCTCCTTTCTAACTTTGTGAGGGGGAATTGTCCCCCTAGGTGAACTAATTAAGTATTTGCTATTATCTTCGGGGGGCTACGTACACACGAGGTGACGGGAGTCCGTGCGTAGCTACTATTATGCCATGTCCGGGTAGCCTAGGACCCACTAGCATGCCTTACATGTTGTACCTGTGATCTTGTCTTTAATATTAGACTGCTAATATAATCGAAATTGTAATTGAATACCAAGGAAGATTAGAGTTTATTTTCTTAATCATCTAAAAAGAGAATTGATTTCCTTCGCGGGCAATTGTATTTCCGGATAAGATTATATTATTAAACATTATAAAAACTTGGCAAGTGAATTTCGAAAAAAAAAATTTAAATACTATTTTGTCATTTTTTTTTAAAAAGAGAAATCTGTCATTTACTTGAGTATTTGTTTTTCCGACGTATTCGGGGTGGGCTGTTGATTGTATATGACTGCATGTGACCGCTTCGTAATTTACATTCTGCGAGTGGAGTGTTATTTCCCCCACTCTCATGGGAGCGGGTCGTACACCACGGCGAGATTGAAAGAAATATTATGGTTCGGGCCGTTCGACCCTCGGCAGTGCACAGAGATGATTATTATGATGGCACAGGCCGGTTGTCGTTATCCCGTATGCGCATGCTAAATTGATAAATGTTTTTCATGGATTTTGGAGTGATAAGATATTTGGGAGAAAATGAGGAAGTAGTAACTGTCTATTTACTTCCAGTATTTATTTGGATTTCAGTGCCTTATATATTTGCTGCTTTACTACCTTTACATGCCTACCGTGCTCATCATATTCTATTAAATTAAATTGTTGGACCTTAGTGAGTGTCTAATTCGACCTTCCCGTCACTACCTCTCTGAGGTTAGGCGGGCGACTTGCTGAGTACACGTTGTTTTTGTACTCATGCTACACTTGCTGTGCATTTTTATTGCATAGGTACTTTCATAGTGACATGGCTAGTTTGGGGACTTAGGCGAGCTGCACCATCCGGAGGCGATCCGCAGTTGACAGAGTCTCCCTCGTACTGTACTTATTTTTGTTTTTAAACTCCTTGTCCAATTTGTATTTCGGACAAGCTTTGTGATGATTGTATAAATTCTTAGAAATTGCTCATGTACTTGTGACATCGGGTTCTAGGATGTGTTGGGATATATTTGCTAAAAATGGAATATTTAAACCATTGTATTTACTTAACGGATTTAATTTAGTTATTATGTAATAAAGTGAAAGGTAATGATTTTTCATATATGTTAAAACATGAATTTATGTCAAATAATTAATGATTGGCTTTCCTGACGGTGGTCTCCGGCGCCATCACGACCTTAGTAGATTTTGGGTCGTGACAATGGTCATATGGTACCTTGTATGGTACTAGTCTGTAAATATCGGATATTACCGCTCGACCCGTATTTTATCCCAACATGCCAAACTTGGATTAAAATTTATTTTCTTTGACTTGTTTCTCCTCTCACCATTACAAATTTACTCATCACTTGTTTGAAATAGCGTAATCCTTATAATTTCTAAATAATCTTTTCCTTGGACTGATGTCAATTACCTTACGACCAATTCAATGTACAATACTACAAGGTGCAACATCATCGTACTTTAATATTGCGAAGCGTAACATCATCGTAATGTAATATTGTAGGACGTAACATCAACGTAAAATGCTCTGGTACCACTTTTGTCATGCCCCGAACCTGGGGGCGAGACCGGCACCCGGTGCCTTACCTATCCTTGCGTACCAACTTGCAACTAAGTAACTCTGAACATGTGATGTCATACTCTATCCATGGGCCATATTGCAAGACAACTGCGAATGCTGACTAAATATTAATATAAAGCTGGGCCGACAAGGCCGTCATAATTATTGCAGCTGACAAACCAACCAAATATACATACAAAGCCTACAAGCCCAACATATTGCACTAACTGACAGGATATGTCTACAAGTCTCTACTGATGGATATACTGTGATCAGAACAGGGACACTACCTACTCATAACATATATACACAAGATGTACATAAAGCTCTAGACTCGGAAAATCCGAAGAGCATGGATCTTACCGATCAAGTTGAACTCGGGAAACTCCTAATGAGAAGATCTACACGCCTGTCTGTCTGAACCTGAAGGCATGAAATGTAGCGCCCCAAGAAAAGGGACGTCAATACGAAATAATGTACCGAGTATGTAAGGCAGTATACTGAAAGTTGAAACTGCACTGATCATATGATAACCGAAATTAACTGGAAGTCAAAAATAATCTGAAGATATGCTTACCTGTTGATCCTGACTTAACTCTCTCAATATAGTAAGTAAAATAGTTATCCGGCCCTATAAGCCTCGGTATATATATATATATGTATATATATACTGCTCTATCGTAGTAGGATCGCTCATAGACGCTCGGCCATACTAGGCTCTGTATCTCGACCAACTAGGCTCATTCATAGACGCTCGGCCACAGTAGGCTCGGTATATAACTTACCATCTGATCAGAGGCTGCCCAATAGGGGCCTGCCCATCGATTATAGCTTGATGGTAATGAAAATACTGTAATACTGTATATATAGACTCTCTTCTCTCTTGACTGGAAAAAGGAAATACTCAATTGACTATGAAGTCCTGATAAGGAGAATATTGTAGCTTACAAGACTAGGAAAATATATGTAAATTCCGGGACATGACTTTTTCTTTATGCCTCGTTATCAAACTTGTGTAATTACGAGATCATACAAAATGAAGGAAGGTCTTAGTCTTAAGATACCTGAACCGATTCTCTTTTGCGAAAATACGTAACGGCGAATCGAAGTAGGAAAAAATTTGTATGATATTCTTGAGAAAGATTGTACCGGGCTTTCTTTGAATTAACAATTTCACATTTGATCTTGTAAGTTTCTAGAGAAATTTTCACGTTGGATCATTATCAATTCTCTTGCAATGGTGTAGGAAATGTTATTGTTGGATTTGAGATCAACTTCCATTTTTAAATGTTGGACTTTTTTGAAAGAAAGCTATAAGATCACCTTTTGATTATTTAAAGGACAAGCTTCCAATATACTTAAGTGTTATGTGTATGACACCTAAATGGACACCTTTCATCCAAAGACATGAGTCATTTAGTGTATCTCAATGGGCTGCCACGGTTTTGGACTTAGCATTATCCAAAGTCTTCAATTAATCCACCACTAGTTATTAATTAATTAGTAATGTCCCATTACCCAATAATTAACCAATTACCCACATAATTAAAAATTATTTCCACTTACATAAAATACTATTCACTTTTAACATATATTGTACACCTTACTATCATGGTCATGTGGTACCTTGTATGGTATTAGTACATATTTTATCCTATTTCAAACAAGTAATGAGTATATTCGTGAAGGTGAGAGAGTAAGCAAAATGAAGAAAATGAATTTCGTCGAAGTTTGACATTTTGGGATAAAATATGGCCCGAGCTAAACAGACAGACGGGTAGACCTCCTCATTAGGTGTTGCCCGAGTTCAGCTTGATCGGTAAGCTCCATACCCTTCGGAATTGTCAGGTCTAGATCTTTATGTACATATATATATATATATATATATATATATATATATTATGAGTAGACTGAGACCCTGTTCCGATCACAGTATATCCATCAGTAGGGGCTTGTAAACATATCCTATCAGTTAGTGCAGTATGTTGGGCTTACAGCCCTTGTATGTATATTTGGTTGGTTTGTCAGCTGTAATAATTATGACGGCCTTGTCGGCCCAGTTTTATATTGACATTTAGTCAGTATTCGCAGTTGTCTTGCAACGTCGCCTATGGTCAAAGTATGACATCATATATTCAGAGTCCCTTAGTTGAAAGTTGGTACGCAAGGATAGGTGAGGCACTGGATGCCGGTTTCACCCCCCAAGTTTGGAGCGTGACAGAAGTGGTATCAGAGTAGTTTTGTCCTAGGGAGTCTACAAGCCGTGTCTAGTAGAGTCTTGTTTATGGGTGTGTTGTGCACCACACTTATAAGCAGGAGGTTACAGGGAATTTAGGATTGTCACTCTTTCTTCTTACTCTAGATCGTGTGGTAGAGCTCAGTTGTAAGAACTCAAATTCCTAAACTTTATCTTATTCATAATACAACGATTCCTACGTACAAAAAGACGGTTGGTAAGAGATATAGTTGTGGAAGAGTTGAGTCAGAGGAACTCAATTTTTGCATCATGCTTATGAGGGATAAATATGAGGTATTCAGCAGATCATGAGTATACTAAGACGTGTAAGTCTCTTGATAAGGAACCTTAAGGAAATGATATCTATCCACCCCTATGGTGAAAGGCAATGAGAGATTCAGAACACATATACAAGTTTCAACAAGTAAAAGAAGCAAGATGAAGAAGGATAGGTAAGGCACTAGGTGCTGGTCTCGCCCCCCAGGTTCGAGGCGTGACATACATGCTCCTGAGCAGCTGCATTCGGCTGGGCTGGTGGTGCCCCCTGTGTCTGAAGTCCCTGAACAACCTGCTATGGCGTGCGGGTGGCGGGAGTCTAGGTACCTCCCTCGGCCTGAGAAGTGTCCGCGGTCGTAGTAACTAAGACCGTCTGAGCAAGGCCCGTACACACTGATAGAATCTGGGCCAGGGCCTCCTGAAGGCCAGGAATCACAATAGGCACAGGTGGTGCCTGATCTGGTCCCACCGGAACATCTACCACGGGGACCTGGTCCTGAGCGGGGACAACTGGGGGATCTACAGGTGTTGCGCTGGCGATGTCTCTGCCTCTATCTCGCGGCCCGAGCTGGTGGTACTGGTGGCTATCCCTCCTGACCGGTAGCACAAGTCCTCACCATCTGTGAGAGAATGAAGTAACAGATGTTTAGTTATCAGAATAACATCGCATGGAAAGAATCCAAGAATGTGAAATTTTCCTAAGGGTTCTGCAGCCTCTCGAAGATAAGTACAGACGTCTCCGTACCGATCCGCAAGACTCTACTAACCCGCTCATGAATCGTGAGACCTATGTAACCTAGGCTATGATACCAACTTGTCACGACCCAAATCTAAACCATGTCGTGATGGCGTCTATCGTGATACAAGGCAAGCCTATTTCCCAAAATATTACTACTAATTTGATTATAAGAATTTAATAAAGACACTTTCAATATTTGGATTTCTCATAAACCAAGCAAAACTCTAAAATAAATATAGAAATTCGGAAAAAGAGCCCCAAACATCAGGGTGTCACTAAGTCATGAGCGTCTAAATCCATAAGCTAATACATCAATTGTCTAACTGTCAATACAACCCAAAAAGAGGAATAGAAAATAGAAGGAGTAACAAGGTCCTGTGGACGCTGGCAGCTACCTTGCAGTCTCAGAAGATAAGCCGAGCTAGAATCAACAATCGCCGCGCTCAAACACACCTGGATCTGCACATGAAGTGCAGGGTGTAGTATGAGTACAACCAACTCAGCAAGTAACAGAAATAACTAAGGAACTGAATAGTAGTGACGAGCTAAGCAGAACAATTCATTTGATAATTTTTCACAGTTAAGAATAAACATGAGTAAAGGGTAAATTTCATGAATCATCAAATACTACAAGGAAATTAGTAGATAAATGCAGCAACGACAAAAATAGATGAAACCTCACAGCAATGTCACTCAATCCCTCATCCCTCAATGCACACGCTCAATAGGTACCTGCGCTCACAAGGGTGTTCAGACTCCGGAGGGGCTCCTACAGCCCAAGCGCTAATCCGCACTGACCACTCACGTGCTGCATGGACAACTCACGTGCTATCATATCATATCTGGATCCGCACAGACAACTCACGTGCTATAGTACAATCTGTATTTGCACGTACAACTCACGTGCTATAGTAAAATATCTTACAACAGGCCCTCGGACTCACTCAGTCATGTACCTCTCTAGCCTCAAAGTTTTCAAAAAATAAAGGAAAGTAGTCCAAATCAAGTATTACAGTGTATCAACAAGATAATAGAGACTGAGGTAAACATGTACAAGAACTTCTATGACTGAGTGCAACTAATATGAGCATAAATAAAGCCTAAGCATGATCCCTAACATGAAGGCAGTTAAGTTTTACAGACATGTAAACACGTAAACACAAATAACGGCTATTAGGCCTCAGAGCCTCACGGGACGGACCAAGTCTCAATCCCTCTCGGCGTACACCCACACGCCCATCACCTAGCGTGGGTATCACCTCCAAACAGTCACATGGTATAAATTCTCCAGGACCTTCAAAGCCAGAGTTAAAACTGTTATTTACCTTAACAGCGTAAAATCCTACTCTAGAATGCCCTTGCGCTTCAACTCAGTCTCCAAAAGCTTCGAATCTATTCACACCCAGAACAATACTATCAACATAAGCTAAGGAAACGAATTCCACAAGAAAAACTACAAAATTAGGCTAAAACCCCGAAATTGGCTAAAACATAGCCCCCGAGCCCATGTCTCGAAACCTGACAAAATTTTCAAAACAAGAAAGCTCGTTCACTTCCGAGTCTAACCATATCAAATTCATCAAAATCCGACTCTGTTTGGTCCCTCAAATCCTCACCTCAAACTCTCCAAAACTCAAGACCTAACCCCTTCAACTTCACCCCAAATTCTTATTAATTTCATGATTAAACAGTGGAAAATCATCATAAACACAAGTAATAGGGCCCAAGAAACTTACCTCACTGATGTCTCTTGATTCCCCCTTGAAAGTCACTGCCCAAAGCTCAAAATCTGGCTAACAATGGTGAAGAATGGGCTAAAATTCGCGAAGTATGGCTTTTATACTTTCTGCTCAGGAATCTCACACATGGGGCCCCATAATCACACCTGCACAACCGAATCTGCGGTCCAAAGGTTGCACCTGCGGATTCCACTTACTCGACCAACTTCTGCACCTGCGGCCATGCCTCGCAACTACAGGCTCGCAAGTGGGGCCCTCACGTGCACACTTTCTCTCAAGCTCCAGTCGCCTATTTCCGCATCTGCGACCCTCACTCTGCATCTGCGACCATCACACCTGCGGCTCCTCATCCGCAGGTGCGGAAAAACACCAAAACTTCTATACACCAGAAAACAACACTTCAAACTCTAAAAATCCAATCCGTTTATCACTCGAAACACACCTGAGGCTCTCGGGACCTCAACCAATAATACCAACAAGTCATATATCAATACACGAACTTCGTCGAACGTTCATAACACCCAAAATAACACCAAAACACCAAATCAACCTCGGATTCAAGCCTAAGAACTTTTAAACTTCCAAAAATTCGCCAACGACGCCGAGACTTACCAAACCACGTCCGAACAACCTCAAATTTTTCTCACGTCAAAAATGACACTACGAACCTACTCCAATTTCCGAAATTCCATTCCGACCCCGATACCTAATTTTTCCACTACCGACCAAAATCGC
This sequence comes from Nicotiana knightiana, assembly GCA_005239525.1. NCBI lineage: Eukaryota > Viridiplantae > Streptophyta > Magnoliopsida > Solanales > Solanaceae > Nicotiana > Nicotiana knightiana. The sequence goes on along the minus strand of ML380414.1, from coordinate 9,960 downwards.
CAAATTTTTAATTTTTGCTAATTCAAGCCTAATTCTACCACGGACCTCCAAATTACATTCCGGACGCACTCCTAAGTCCAAAATCACCTAACAGAGCTATCTGAATGATAAAAATCCAAATCCAAGATTATTCACATATAAGTCAACTTCCGGTTGACTTTTCCACCTTAAGCTTCCTAATAAGAGACTAAGTGTTTCATTTCACTCCAAAACCACTCCGGACCTGAACCAACCAACCCGACACCATACTATATAGTTGAATAATACATAAAGAAGCAGAAATGGGGGAAACAAGGCTATAAATCTCCAAATGACCGGTTGGGTCGTTACAGAGAATAATATCAAGTAATTACATGCCAAATGTCTCAAAATGTAGCAAATATGATCAATAAACTCCACCCCAACCCCCCCCCCCCCCCCCCCCCACCCCCCCCCCCCCCAAATAAAGATAAGAATTATCCTCAATACTTAACAAAACAAGAGTAAAAGAGGGGAAAGAGTGAAGAAAACTCCCTATGGATCCTTGGACATCTCTGTGTCCACAGCAAGGTCACCGCCCTCAGGCTCATCCAACTATATCTCATCATCCTCAACTCTGGGAGTGGCTAGGTTGGTGAAAATCTTATGCACTACCTCAGTAGTGTCGGTAGCAATGTCTGGCTCGTCAGACTAGCCAGCTGGTGTTACCGGTGTAGATGGAGTTGCGGGATCTGGTGTCGATTGGTGTGGGTCAAGTAACATGTCAAATGGCAGGTCTTTGATTGTAGCAATTCTATTCACTTCTTTTTGGAGCTTTTCTACTAACTTCTTGGTAGCCTGGGATTTCTTCATCTTCTTTACTTTTTTTCCCAGCTTTTTGATCACTGACCCGTGTTGTACCAATTTGGCCATAATAGTGTTCTGGTTCTCTAGGAGCTTCTTCAATGTCTCTTCAACTGTCGGGGGAATCCGAGGTGCCGGAATAGAAGACTGCGCTACAACAGTACTGGATAGGTGATCTCATCCAATTTCACTCCTCTATTTGAGGATATGAAAATGATTGATGCAATAATAATACCCAACAGAGTCGGGATCGAATTCCATAAGGAGATATGTGAATGGGTGCTAGTAGTATATATCTTAGTGCATGGATTTGTATATCTTGATTTGCACTTCCGCAATACTTGGTTTTGTTTGAAAATCTAACTTAAACTACGAGTGCGATTTTAAAGAATGAAATTAGGAAATTATTTTTGGTTGTTTTTCAAATGATAAAAAGACCTTAGGCTATGACCTTCACCTAGGTGTTCGCTTAATGGGTTGTAAACTTTAAAGCTTGTTTTATTGGTCGGGATGTATTATAGCTATCAACACTCAAGTACCCACTCAATACCTCTCGGTTAAAGAGTGATTTGCCTCAATTTGGCTTTCTCAAGTCCAAATGGGTATTGGACAAAGCAGTTGATAATAAGCCCAAGTCAGGTTTTACTATCTCTAGGTTCAACCCTTTAATTGGGATTATTAATCTCTCGATTGACCCATTTTCTTACTAGCCAAGTTTACCTAGATTAAGTCCTTCTTTCTCAAGTAGAGAACAAGTCAAATAGGCATGAAATAATGTTTGAAACCATTAATTATTCAAATAAAAGCAAGAACAAGACCAGATAATCAACACCCAACCATCAACAAGCAATAAATCAAACACCCATTAAGTTTACACACTAGGGTTGGGTCACAACCCTAGTAAAAATCTAGCTACTCATGCTTAAATTAGAAGAGAAAGAACAAGTGATAATTAAAACCATATTAATAATTAAAATGATGAAAGTAATATTCAAAAAACTCAAAATAGCAAAAACTATTAAAAGGAGCAATGTAAAACGTCTAGAGTGGTTGCTGATGTCAAAAGTTAACCTAAAAAAGTGAAACTCTTCTATTCATACAATGCTGGATTTTTCGGACAAAACTGCCCTTTTGGAGGTTTTTCGGCCGCACAATTCCATGTGTCGTCCACACTTTGCTTTAGCGTGTCAGGAATGAAAACCTGCAGCGGCATAATTCTGAACTGCGGCAGCACTTCTCTCTTTATACAGTCCGCACATTTCTGAGTGCGGCCGCACATTGCTCTTCTGTGGACCGCACAAATACGATTGCGGCCGCGTAGATGATCTTTTGCGGCCGCACAATAATTGTGCAGTCCGCACTTCTGTTGAACTAGAATGCAGGTTCTCTGAACTTTTTCTCTTGCCCAAGTTCTGCGGCCGCACATTTCAAGTGCAGACCGCACTTTGCACTTGTCTCTGATGGGATTTTCTTCACAACTGCGGCCTCAGATGATAATCTGCGGTCCACACTTTTGAGCTTCCGTGCATGTTCTTTTCCTTGAGTTTAGATCACTCCTTCTTGAGTTGGATTTCATCTTTGGGGCTCATTTTCCACTATTCTTGAATTTAAGCATATTCCACTAGGGATAACTACATTGGTGGACAATAGAAAATTTCAGGCAGGTCAAGGAGATTCTACAATCACTTCTCAAGCCAAGCAAAACTTAAAGTTTCGCCTAGAAACACATTCATGGCAAGTTCTAGACCATTTGCACGGGTACATGGACTTGCAACAAAAATATCTCACCTCTCACGCAGTTGGATTGTTAAAAAAGATAGAGTCGAGGGCCCACAGCGACCATATTCGAGATTGAAAATCACTATGGCTCGTTTAAACCACTCGATGATTGCCTAAGTCAACACAAGAGTAACAAGGTCACTAGCTAGAGCTATTTCTTTCCAAACCCCATGTTTTTAACCATAACCACGTTGTTAAGTGTGTTGGTATCAAGTGAAGCATGTTTGACTCTTCGAGCTTGACTCAATTAGGTCTTTTTATTGATTACTACTACTAATCTTACCTAAACACCAAAAACGGACTCAATCCCTTAAGAAGGTTGTCACGCCATCCATCGTTGGGAAGAGTCACCCGGTTCACACAAAAAGTACTGTTGGAAAGAACTGTGGCATTCAGAAAATCAAAGGCTTATTGGTGACTAAAAACATAAAAATAAGCTACAAAATTAAAAAGAAGCTACTAGATTAAACATAGACTACTAAGAAAATAGAATAAAGAACATAAAAGGCAAACTACTGAAAACATAACGAATATACATCAAGAGAGAACATAGAGAATATATATACAAAATAAAGAGAAAGAAGAAAATATTATCAGTTATTACAAACCAAATATCTAAAAGTCATCCAAATAGCAAATAAACTCCACCCCCTCGAATAAGAATGAGCATTGTCCCTAATGCTTAAAAACACAAGAATAAAGAAGGGTAAGAGTGAAAAGGACTCCCTATGTGGCCTTGGACATCTATTTGTCCATAGCAGCGTCACCGCCCTCAGTCTCCTCTAACTGGATCTCATCATCATCGACTCTAGGAGTAGTTGGGATGGTGAACATCTGGCGCACTGCCTTAGTAGTGTTGGAAGCCAGGTCTGGCTCCTCAGACTGGCCAACTGGTGCCACTGGAACATATGGTTTTGGTGAGTCTGACCCTATGAGCATCTCGAATGGAAGATCACCAGCTTCTCTTAGTCACCTCTCTCCTCAACCTGTCAACTGATTTCTTGGACGCCTGGGATTTCCTCATTTTCTTTACCTACTTCCCCAACTCCTCAATCACTACTCCATGGGCTACCAAGGTGTACATGATGGTGGTTTGGTTATCCAAGATCTTCTTAAATGTGTCCTCGATTGTCGGAGGAATCTAGGGTGCCGGGGTGGATGGTTGTGCTGTAACAGCACCGGATATGTCAGTCAACTTTGTAGTGGTTGTCTACATCCAGTTGTTGAGGCTCGCTAGTGTTTGGGAGACTCACAGCGCAGATAGTGGATGAGTGGTCGTGGGCACCGGCTTTTAAACCGATGTGGAAGGCACTGATGCTGAAGGACCTGAAGAAGGAGGTGGAGGCATAGCTGCTGCACTCTCAGAAGGATCTCCTGAAGTAGAAGGCATGTCAACTGTCTCAGCAGCTACCTCGACAGGCTCATCATACTGGCATGCAGTAATAGAGGGATGACCTTTCTTATTTAGGTTTCCACCATCCATCAAAGAATACCATAAGTAAGGCCTCTTCGCCCACACCTTAGTGTCAAAATCCCTTGGTTCCACCCTCGCATCTGTAAGGTACTCAGTGATGGTGTTGGGATATAGGTATGATGTGTCACCTTGCCTGGTGACCACAAACATGTTTGCCGACATCACGACACCCACACTGATTGGATAACCACCCATGATAAAAGCGACTAGCATTGCCCTCGGAATTGGAATACTTGTTTCATTTTGTCACGAATCTAGTCTGCTACATACAAATGTCTGCCATCCCTTTGCCTCAAAATTTAGGGTGTTCTGCTGAATAGGAACCCCTGCTGTGATTCATGTTGGAGGTGGCCCCGGAGCTACAAGAATCTTAGCTCTCCACGGACGAGCTGCATCTCCCATTTCAAACTTTTCCAGGTATTGTACAGGCCCCAAATCCTCAAACCCCAAGTAAGAATTCAGGGCTCTCTGGTCGAATCTCACCTTCAGATTTATCACTTTTATTACCCTGGTCTCTTTCTTTATATGTGCAACAGGCATAAAATCCCTGGACCAGGTATTCCTTGGCATCTCTTACACTCTAGGTGAACCACATCCACCCATTTCTATCTCTGAACTGTCTCAACACTATTGGGTTGTACTTATCAAGGTCTTTCAAACTGAACCGATGCTCAAGAGTGAGAGATCTTGCCGGCCACCACTCTTGGAAACTCGTGAAGGCAGCCAGACTTACAAATATATCTTCCTAAATCTCTTTCTTCTTCGACCTATCAAGGCCGGCTACTCTGGTATCACCCCCTTGGCCATCATCCGGGAGATCATAAACATCCACTGTGGTAGAAGGTGCATTGAGGGCATGTGTGGGTGAAGGCTCTGAAGCCTGACTGTTACCTTCCGAACCCTCAGAAGTGCTTTTAGAATAGGTAGGCTCGTTTCTAAGTTGGTATCTGCCCTGAGGAAACTGTGGTTGTGATTGCACAACAGGTTGCTCTTGCACTGAGCCGCCCTCCGATGCTTCCCTAGACGGGGCATATGAACTTGATTCGGAGGGCTCGAGCTGTCTACCTCGGCCTGCTGTGGCTTTCTTACTGATTACTCTTTCGAGGGCGAGGGGTAAAGTGCTTTTGCCTCTGCTTCTGGAAGGTTCACCCCTCCCTTTGATGTATCACCACGACCACAGGATCTAACCATTTTCTGCAACAAACAGTAGTAGGAGTCAGCTCTAATTCAAATGTAGATAATCAGAAAGTCATAGAATAAAACATGTTGCAGGGTAAGGAAGTGAGGTCCGCACAATTGCAAGTGCGGCCGCAGGTCTGGTTTTGCGGACTGCACAATTTTAAAGTGAGGCCACAGCAATGAAACTGCGGTCCGCACAATTTTGAGTGTGACCGCAGAGATGAAGTGCGGTCCGCACTTTTCTAAGTGCGACCGCACAATGGGTACCTGAAAATGGAAACTCTCTGAAGACAGAGAATGACCTGATATGTGGTCGCACACACTTTTCTGCGGCCGCGATTGAATTTCTGCGGACTACACAATTTCAAGTGCGGTCCACACAATCTTGCCTAACAACATGCCCTAAGCTATCTTCTGCAGACTGCACAATTCCTTGTGCAGCCGCAGAATTCCAAATTCAATCAGGAAGAGTCCTATAGAGTTTTGATTTTATGCACAAATTGGACATGGTAGCAGCAACTAAACACACATTCCCCAAATAGCAAGTTGGAGTTTACCCAACACAATTTACACTCCACATGGATATGAAATTGACAAATGGTCTAAAATAGCTAACAATATATAAACTAACTTAGAAAATTGAAGAATCCTAGAAATGATTTGAACATACAAGTGATGAAGTGGTGCTAAGGAATGATCACACATGCTTAATTAGGTGGTAGTTGATTGAATCAGTTGTGTGCAAGATTTTAGCCCGTTGTTTTGATTTCTCAGAGATTGGAAAGTTTCAACAGTATCATTAGGGCTACTATTTATAACAAGCGGGTTTGGCTAAGGATTCAAGATACGAGTACGGCCGCAGAATTCCTTCTGTGGTCAGCACTCTTTTACCTAATCTTCTACTTCTTCTTGATGATTTGCGGTCCGCAGATTTAGCTGTGCGGCCACAGATTTTGGTGCGAATCGCAGAATTCATTGTGCGGCGGCACTTTGGCTGTTTCTCTGACAAACAAACTTCAGAGAGTTTGCATTTATCCACCTCAATTTGTGCGGTCCACACAAGAATTGTGCGACCGCATTTGCCTTCTGCTGCAACATCCGAAATTGTGTTGTCCGCACTTTTTCCATGCTTAGCCAATTTTTCTGAGCACAGTTCCTGTAAAGAACAACATTCCTGCAACACACTTCAAATCCAGTTAGCACAAAATAATATCTATCTAAAAAGAAGAAAAGAAAAAGAAAAAGAAACATAGGTTGCCTCCAAAGAAGCGCCTGATTTAACTTTGCATCACGACGCAGATTACCATCACTTCAAATGAATCACTGCCATCATGTGACCATCATCAGCTTGTCCCAAATAGTGCTTCACCCGGTAACCATTGACTCGGAATACCTCATCATTTTTGTTCTTCAAGTCCAATGCACCAAAAGGTGTCACACCCACAATTTCAAATGGACCACTCCGTTTGGATTTCGGCTTTCCGAGAAACATCTTAAATCGTGAGTTGAACAATAAAACAAGATCGCCCACCTTGAATTCCCTATTTCAGATGTGTTTTTCATGAAGTTACTTCATTATTTCTTTGTACAAGGACGAACTTGCATATTCATGGTACCAGAATTCATCTAATTCATTCAGATGTGCAACCCACAAGTTAGCAGTTGCATCCCAATCAAGATTTAATTTCTTTAAAGACCACATGGTCTTTTTCTCAAGTTCCATCAGAAGATGACAAGCTTTGACAAACACCAACCGGTATGGAGACATCCCGATAGGAGTTTTGAAAGCAGTCTAATAAGCCCATAATGCATCATCAAGCTTCTTTGACCAATCTGTATGGTTAGCATTCACTGTTTTGGACAAAATACTCTTTATCTCCTGGTTGGAGACTTCCACTTGACCGTTAGCTTGAGGATTATAGGGAGTTGTGACTTTATGAGTGAAACTATACTTGCTAAGCAAGGTGTCAAAAGTTTTGTTGCAAAAATGCGACCCCCCATTGCTTATGATAGCCCGCAGATTACCAAACCTTGTGAAGATGTTCTTCTTCAAAAATGTCACAACACTTCCTGCTTCATTGTTGGGTAGAGCAACGGCCTCAACCCATTTAGACACATAATCAACTGCGACCAAGATGTAGGTGTTTCCACAAGAACTCAAAAAAGGTCCCATGAAGTCAATACCCCACACAAAAAAAAATATCAATCTCCAAAATGGTGGTGAGGGGCATTTTATTTTTCTTTGGTATTCCACCGGCCCTTTGACATTCATCACAACGGTTGACTAGATCACTTGCATCCTTGTAAAGAGTGGGCCAAAAGAACCCGCAAATTAGTACTTTTGTCGTCGTTCTTGCTCCCCCATGGTGACCACCATACGATGAAGAATGACAAGCCCCAAGAATTTCAACTTGTTCCTCCTCCTGTACATATCTTCTAATCACTCTGTCCATGAAAAAATGAAAAAGGTACGGTTCATCCCAATAATATTCTTGACAATCCCGTTTGAGCTTCTTCCTTTGGTTTGAAGAGAACTCATCCGGGATGATACCACTCACAAGAAAATTTGCTAGATCCATGAACCATGGAACCTCTTTCATTGATATGGCTAAGAGTTGCTCATCAGGGAAGGAGCCATTGATTTCAAGGCCATCATGCGGACTCCCTTCCTCCTCCAAATGAGACAAGTGGTTTGCCATTTGGTTTTTACTTCTTTTTATTAGATGTCTATATCAAACTCTTGAAACAAAAGCACCCATCTCGTCAGCCGGGCTTTGGAATCTTTCTTTCTCATAAGGTAACGAAGTACCGCATGATCCGTGTGGACAATCACTTTTGTACCCATCAAGTACGGGTAGAACTTCTCAATAGCAAACACAATGGCAAGGAGCTCTTTTTCGGTCACAGTGTAATTGACTTGGGAATCATTCATGGTCTTACTAGAATAGTAGACTGGATGAAATATCGTGTTGATACGTTGCCCCGAAACTTCTCCAACCTCACATCACTAGCATTACACATGAGCTCAAAAGGAAAGCTCATATTAGGAGCGGTGATAATGAGAGTAGTTGTCAACTTGAACTTGAGAAATTCAAATGCTCTCATGAAATCATCATTGAAGTAAAATTTAGCATCTTTCTCTAAAAGTTTGCGTAGGGGTTCACCACTTTGGAAAAATCCTTTATGAAACGCCAGTAGAACCCTACATGACCCAAGAAACTTCTCACGCGCTTCACGGATGTTGGAGGTGGAAGTTTAGAAATCACCTCTATTTTCTCCTTGCCGACCTCTATCCCCTTCTTTGAAATCTTGTGGCCAAGGACAATAACCTCCTCGACCATGAAATGGCATTTCTCCCAATTCAACACCAAGTTCGTTTCTTCACACCTTGCCAATACCTTATCCAAATTTTCCAAGCAACCATCAAAGGAATCCCCGACTACCGCAAAGTCATCCATGAAGATTTCAAGGTAGTCCTCTACCATATTCATAAATATCTCCATCATACATCGTTGAAAAGTTGTCGGTGCATTGCATAAGCCAAATGGAATCCGCTTGAAAGCGAAAATGACATAGGGACAAGTGAAAGTTATTTTCTCTTGATCTTCCGGGGCAATAAGGATTTGATATTAGCCCGAATATCCATCTAGAAAGCAATAGAACGCCCGACCGGCTAATCTATCAAGCATTTGGCCAAGACATGGTAGTGGGAAATAGTCTTTCCTTGTGACTTTGTTTAGCTTCCAATAGCCCATGCACACTCTCCCTCTGGTCACCGTTCTTGTTGGAATCAACTCATTCTTATCATTGGTGACCACAATTATGTCCCCCTTATTCAGAACACATTGCACCGGAGAAGTCCACGAACTATCAGAAATGGGGTAGACAACCCTGGTATCTAACCACTTTATGATCTCCATTTTTGACCACCTCCTGCATGTCTTTATTAAGTCTCTTTTGATGTTCAATGGAGGGTTTGGCATCCTCCTCCAAATTAATCTTGTGCATGCAAAATGCGGGGCTTATTCCCTGAATATCCGCCAAAGTCCACCCAATAGCTTTATTCCTCTTGTGGAGTGCCGCCAATGTAGAGTCAACCTGCACATTAGTCAAACAAGAGGAAAGAATAACCGTTAAAGTAGAGCAAGGGCCATGGAATTCATACCTAAGATGTGGAGGTAATGGCTTCAACTCCAAGATAGGAGGCTCTTCAATTGAAGGCTTTGTAGGAGGAGTTTTTCTATTCTCAAGATCCAAGGAAAGTTTTTCGAGGTGTATAATTGTAGGAACCCATCCCTTGAAAAGAATTAACACATTTCATGAATCCATCCATTTCATCATCATCAAAATTGAGCAAAATCGGCCTCCAAAATATCACACACATTAATCGTGGCACTTGTAATCAATAATCACATCGGTCACCAAGTCCACAAATGAACACACTTCATTGCTATTCGGTTGCCTCAAATATTTGCACACGTGNAGAAGATCTCCAAAAAGGAAAGCCAGAATCTCCCGGATTTTGTACGATCATCGACAGAGTCAATTTTTCTAACAAGTGTAATGGACGCAAAGTCAAGTTGTTGAAGAAATCAAGGCCACAAACTGGCCACCATTTTAAAAACTGACAAATTTTTCTTTGGTCAGAACAGGAACAGAGCTATTTTAAGAAACAGTTCATGGAAGAAACGAACATCACCAAGTGA
>ML380413.1:7744-83759 GCA_005239525.1 Nicotiana knightiana | reverse complement strand
ATAGTATTTTAGAGAGATGGTAGAGAAAGTGTAGTTTTTGAACTTTGAATGAAGAGCTTGCCTCTCTTCTTCGGTTTAGCTTCTTATTTATAGCCGAAGGTAGCTGATACCAAGTTGTCCTAATTGCCCTTTTTCTTTTCAAATGGGCGGTTCTAATTAAAAGCTTAAAAAGTAAAAGAGTGTCTGTCCTTTTCTTTACATTTGGACGGCTCAGAAATAAAGTAAAAAGACATCCGTGGATGGATTACTGTGTCTGAGGACTATAGTTATAGAAAGATGCTTTTAGGCCTCCTTAAAGATGTTAATATTGGGAAGGAAGAAGGCCTGGATAAGAAAAACGATTCAGATTTAGCTATTTGCTTGAAGCAAAGTTTAATGGGTCGAAGGTATTTGATTGTTGTGGATGATATATGGAGCAAAAACGCTTGGGATGAGATTAGACTGTGTCTTCCAGATGATGGTAAAAGAAGTCGGGTATTGTTGACTACTCGAGACATTGAGGTTGCTCAATATGCTAGCTCTTTGAAGGATTCTTTCAAGATGCATTTACTAGGCCTTGATGACAGTTGGAATTTGTTTCACCAAAAAGCATTTGCAGAAAAAGGTTTTCCAATTGAATTTGAAGATGTTGGGAAGGACGTTGCAAAAAACTGCAAAGGATTACCACTTATGATTGCCGTGGTTGCCAAGGTTCTGTCTAGCAAGAGGACATTGGAAGAGTGGAGAAAAGTTGCTGAAAGTGTGAGCTCATTAGCAGACGTTGATGCTTATCAACAATGCTCAGGAGTGCTTGCTTTAAGCTACAATTATCTTCCTTCTTATCTGAAAGGTTGCTTTCTGTATTTTGGACTTTTTCCTAAAGCTAGTGAAATTTCTATGGAAAAGTTGATTAGATTATGGATTGCGGAAGGGCTCCTAAAAGTAAAGGGGATGGATGGATTGGAAGAAGTGGCTGCTAGTCATGTAAATCATCTTATTGATAAAAGTCTAGTTATTGTTAGCAAGAGAAGTATGGATGGTAAAATCATGACATGTATGATTCATGATCTTGTTCATGATTTCTGCTTGAAAGAAGCCGACAACCAGAATCTTCTGTATATTGTGAATACCGATATTGATGGACCTCCATGGGTTATTCCTGAAGGTTGCAGGTGGGTATCACAACAATCAAGGGGCTTTTATTTTCACAGTCGATTCCCTAATCTTGCTTATAGCAAATTACGTTCCTTTTCTGTCAATTCTAGAGCATTAATTCTTGATGTAGAAAGGTGTCATTTCAAACTTCTAAGGGTATTGGACTTGGAGAAAAAGAAGATCTTTAATTTCCCCATAGCTATACTAGACCTAGTTCTTTTAAGGTATTTGGCATTGAGCATTTCAAGATCTGGACAATTTCCAATTTCTAAACTTCTGAATTTACAAACTCTCATTGTTCGTCCGACCCGAATACACGCTAATCGTTCCTTACCAAATGGAATTTGGAAATTGTCTCAATTAAGGCATCTCCATTTTTGGTGTATGTATTTGGACTCTCCTCATACGGTATCAGAAAATGAGGTGAAGAACTTGGTTTTGGAAAACATACAAACTGTTTCTGGGTTGATACCTTCTTGTTGCACAAAAGAAATATTTGAAGCGATTAAGAAAGTGAAGAAATTGGAAATTTCTGGTAAAGCAGAGGAATTTCATAGCGAGATGGGATGGTATAATAATCTTAAATATTTAATAGAGCTTGAGGCACTAAATGTTACAGTTCCGCCTGATTTTGATTCCGACCAGCTGCCGTGTTTAATCAATCCAAGTCCAGGTTCTTTCCCACCAAATCTCAAGAAATTGACACTTAGCCGTACCTGTCTTCCATGGAATTGCATGAACATTTTTAGCAAGTTGCCCAATCTCGAGGTGCTTAAGGATGATGCCTTCTCAGGCGTTGAGTGGGAAATAACAGAGATGGGATTCCCTAAATTAAAGTTTTTACTCCTTGAGGATCTGTATCTTAGATATTGGACAGCCACAGATGATTATTTCCAATGCCTTGAGCGTGTCTGCATCAGAGAATGCACACTCTTAAAAGAGATCCCAGAAGGATTTGCAGATAGTGTGACGCTGCAGCTAATTGAATTACATAAATGCCGTCGTCCTCTTGTCACTTTTGCCAAGCAGATCCAGGAAAAGCATGAGGAATTGGGAAACAACATGCTTAAAGTTTATGCCTTTGATTCAAGTAAGTAAATCATCAACGATGAATTTTCAATATCGATAAAATATTTTCACTTCTGATCATGAACTGTGTTGAATTATTAGGTAAGAATATACCTGTTGATTTTAATAGGATTTCTTCTGCATAACTACTAAATAAGAGTATATTATTGACTATAATAAAGAGTTTGTTACATTCGTTGCACGTGCTTGTTATACGGCCTTTTGATTATGATATACATGACCAATGAAAAGATTTAGAAAAATTATTGCACAAATATATATATTATTGGCAGTCGGGTTCATAAGGCATCCTGCTTTCATACAGGGTCCGGAGAAGAGCCGCACCCCGGGGGTGTGATGTACAGCCTATCGTAATGCAAACATTAGTGGCTGCTTCCACAGCTCGAAGTACACAAATATTTACATTTAGGAAAATGGCTCTATGAAACTCTTTTAGGGTTGGTCTCTGTCAATGCAGTAATTGAGCCATTTTATGTTGTGTTTATTTTATTTCATCAGTTGAGCTCATATTACCCCTGTACAGCTTGCCGATGTCCATATTCTGAATTTGGCCATTCTTGCTCCGTCAATCCTGTCAAAAAGACATTTTTATGAGGGCTTCGTGATGTTCATTGTTTGTTGCTGTAGTTTTCTTTAGTACTCTTTTATGTGTATTGCAAAATTTTGAGGGGGAGAAAAGTCATGGTAGTTTATTTTTGCTATTATTTGCTTATTCCTTCCTGATATAAGAGGAAAACAAAAAATCACTGTTCATTGAGTAGACAAACATGTTAAGGTGAACTACAAATAATATTAGGTCTCGCAATTAATTTATTTGATTCTTTAGACCGTGTGTTTTAATGAACATTGTGTACTTTTCAGTTCTACAATGGAAGAAAGCTATGTTACTCAGACACTCTGAAAATGTGTGCGTGTCGGATCCTCCAAAAGTAGTGTATTTTTGGAGGATCCGACACGGGTGCGGCAACATTTTGGAGAGTCGGAGCAACGTAGGAAGAAAGAGACCCTGAATCAAATTATAGGTAGATTTGGCGATAGAAATATGGTAGGAACAACAAACCTTTGGGAAGGCCTTGCTTGGAGGACCATATCTATTGTCTACTACTTGTGTAACAGAGGGAAGCAATATCAACAAAAATAGTACTTTAACCTCTTGAAACGGCTGCACATGAATTATGGCCCAAAGAAAAAAATGCGTACATCAATTATAAGGAAGGGAGGTCATATTTTAACAATTGTCATGTGGCTGAATTTAAATATGTTGAATCATATAAGCTATGAGGATATGTGTTGGTTATAAAGAAAAGGGGTATGAACTCTAATTTCTCACTATTTTCACTTTACGTTTACTCTCGAGTCATCTTGGAGATTTTTCTTTAACAGATTAGATTGAGAAAGCACGGCCTTGAGAAGAAGTGGAGAAAGAATCAAGGAACCTGCAGATGATACAGAGGAAGATGTAACTTTTGTCTGCTATATGCTTGTGTTCTCTTTGTTGGTTTTTCTTTAAAAATTTTCATGTCATTTCTCTAGCAAGAAATGTAACTTCTCAGAGATCAAATTTTCAATGTACTCTTGTAATAAGGTGTGGGATTCTATAGTCATAATTTTTTTTAAAGTGCTCTGTAATAATGTGTGGGATTTATATTCATATTTAGCATGTTTAAACGGGTATTTAAAGATCATTCCGACAATGTTTTGTTATATTCATAAGGCCTTATTGATTGGTTCATTTGAGTCAGACACGTGCAATTGTACTTGCCCATTTTCAAAGTCTTCTTGTTGCCGATCCTAAGTCGGAACAGAAGAGGACGGTTGTGGTAGGTTGATAATTAGTGTAATCTAGTTAATTTAGGATGATTTTATTATAATACAAGATATATTCACACGTGCCTCCGAGTTTGATGAAAAGTGAGCAAAGAATGAAATTCTATCATAACTCATCTAATTTACTAGGTTTGAAATTGAGGCATTTGCATCCGTATTCGTTTTTTGTGTCACGTTTTAACTTATACTCGTTTTGTAAAAGAAATTGCAAGTGTGGTCGCTTTTTTGCATAACTTCAGCATACGAGGCGGAAGTAGCAAAGGCAATCACGCAAAACTTCAGCATTCTAGTAGACGGGCCTGAAGTAGCTTGCGAACTTCAGCTCTAGAGTTGAAGTTTTTGTCTTTGTAACTGGAGAACTTCAGCTCTAGAGCTGAAGTGTTTGTCTTTGTAACTGGGGAAGTTTTTGTTTTGTAACTCGCGAACTTCAGCTCTAGAGCTGAAGTTCTTGTCTTTGTAACTGGAGAGAGCTGAAGTTTTTGTCTTTGTAACTGGGGAAGTTTTTGTTTGTAACTCGCGAACTTCAGCTCTTTTGTCTTTAAGTTTTTATCTTTGTAACTGGAAAACTTTGTCTTTGTAACTGGGGAACTTTGTCTTTGTAAATGGGAAACTTCTAAAGCTGAAGTTTTGTCGTTGTAACTGGCGAACTTCAGCTCAGCGAGGAAAAGGAGGCTGAAGTTATTTAAAAAGTGGGTACAAGTTAAAAGTTTTTTTAAAAATGGGTATAGGTTAAATTGCGGCGACCAAATAGGGTGCCCCGTGCAATTTAATGGACGGGTTGGGCTGAATTTGGGCGGGTCAAGATGGGTTAGGTTAATAAATGGGTTATTACCCAACTCAATCCAAAATGTACTTGGGCTAAGATGAGCTGGGTCAAGATGAGNACAAAATTATTTGGCCAGTGGCAGAGATTGAGAAATTTAAGATTAAACAGCAAGGAATTCGATAAGATGGAGGTCAAACCACAGGGGCGTAGGCAGACTGCGGGACACGAGTTTGGTCGAACCCAATAATTTTTGTTCAAACTATATATTTGTCTTAAAAAATCTATTGAATATGTACCCATTTATTAATTTAGAACCCAATAACTTAAATATATTACAATCCTGAACTCAAAAGGTTGAATCTTGGCTCCGCCTCTATCAAACCAGGGTCAGTTGTTCCACTAGAAGTTGGCACTGCCACTCAAGTTTGTTGATTGAATTTAACTTATATATAATGACTGGGGTAAAAGAATTTTTTCACATTATCGGTCTATTTTAAACTATTATAGCACGTAACATGCTAATGTTCGATAAGTTAAATCTACTATAATTTGAATTGTTGATGATTACAGTTGGACATACTGGCTGACTTTGAAGTAGAACCTAAGGTCTTGGAGAGATTAGAAGGAAGTAACGCTACATATGAGTGCAGAAACAGTGGGGGATCTGCCAGGCCGTTTAAAATCGAATTGAAACCGTTAATCGAATCGATGACTTATTGGTTTATTTGGTATCGAATTATAGGAGTAATAGATAGTGAACGGATTGAGATTTTATAATTAACGGCTTAACGATTTGGGGCGTATTACTCAATTTTCATATCGAGTAAACCGTCAACCCGTTAAAGATTTTTATATTTTATACTTTTACTCCTATATATATATATATATATAGGAGTAAAAGTATAAAATATAAAAATCTTTAACGGGTTGACGGTTTACTCGATATGAAAATTGAGTAATACGCCCCAAATCGTTAAGCCGTTAATTATAAAATCTCAATCCGTTCACTATCTATTACTCCTATAATTCGATACCAAATAAACCAATAAGTCATCGATTCGATTAACGGTTTCAATTCGATTTTAAACGGCCTGGCAGATCCCCCACTGTTTCTGCACTCATATGTAGCGTTACTTCCTTCTAATCTCTCCAAGACCTTAGGTTCTACTTCAAAGTCAGCCAGTATGTCCAACTGTAATCATCAACAATTCAAATTATAGTAGATTTAACTTATCGAACATTAGCATGTTACGTGCTATAATAGTTTAAAATAGACCGATAATGTGAAAAAATTCTTTTACCCCAGTCATTATATATAAGTTAAATTCAATCAACAAACTTGAGTGGCAGTGCCAACTTCTAGTGGAACAACTGACCCTGGTTTGATAGAGGCGGAGCCAAGATTCAACCTTTTGAGTTCAGGATTGTAATATATTTAAGTTATTGGGTTCTAAATTAATAAATGGGTACATATTCAATAGATTTTTTAAGACAAATATATAGTTTGAACAAAAATTATTGGGTTCGACCAAACTCGTGTCCCGCAGTCTGCCTACGCCCCTGTGGTTTGACCTCCATCTTATCGAATTCCTTGCTGTTTAATCTTAAATTTCTCAATCTCTGCCACTGGCCAAATAATTTTGTTGTCATTGGTTTCTTATTTTAACCTTAACTGATTACTCCATTAAAGGAGCCATGATGTTGGAAGCATAATTTGTAATAAAAATAACTATTTCAGTGAGTAGTTTATACAGATGAAATAAATCTTGAATCAACTATTAAACAAGGATAAACCGACTTAGTCAAGTTCAAATTTGTTCTTTAATTATATAAGATTCAAATTAAAGTTGAAAAAGTTAAAAAAAGTTATTTTAGAATAAATCAAAAGAATAAATAAAGAATAAAAACGGGACAGGGGCGGCTCAACTGATCTTGTGGGCTAAGGTGAAACCATATTGATAGGCCCTTAATGTTATTCTATAAAAAAAAATTTCAGTAACACAAAATTTGCTTTCTAAATAATAAATTAATCGTTTAAGACAAAAAATAGTGAATTTAAAAATAAATAAAAAAAATAGGAAGAAGAGCACAAATAATAAAGTGTTGAATTATCGGATGTTGAGATTCAGAACTCAAAGTGAAAATTTTTATTTGGCTATCATCACAATCAAGAAAAAGAAATAAATCGTACATAACATAATAGCTTAAATTTTGAGCAATAGCGTGCCAAAAATATTTTCTCCCTCTGATCATTTAAATGATTATCGTACTTCATTCTATTAATTAGTAGCCTTATTGGTGAATATCTAAAATTAATTATAAATAACCTAATATAATATGTTTAATTACACTAAAAGAAAATCGATGCATGAATATTTTTGTTTCATGTAGTTTCAGAGAAGATTGTAAAAAAAATTCATTATGTTGCCGATATATAAAACTTAATTTCTATATAAAAAGAATAAAATTAAAACTGAAGAGTGAAGGAAAAATACTAATTAATGAGTGAGAAACTTATCAGAGTTTATGGACTTATTAATATAAAATAACCTTAATCAAATAATAAAAAATATATTGTAACACGTTTCTTTATAATAATTATTTAAATAAATTGTATAGTATATAATAGTAATAATAACAATTCGGTAAGAAAAAAAGTTTTGGGATGGGTTAGATAGAGAAGCTCTCCTACTTCTCTTTAGGATTGAAGAGAGAAACCACTCTTCAAAGGCCTACTCAACAAGCTAACACTTGCGAGAAAACCACCGGAAAATCTGCGCACACCAAATGAACACAACGATCGATTCTACTAATGCCAATCACACACTTTCAGCTCTAGCAATGGACAAGGACCTAGAGGTGATCACAAAACCACTCACTTCTATAAGCAAGCAAGACCAAATAGAGGACAAACATGAAAATACCAACCTATTCCTCCATAAGCTTAAGAAAAACCTGTTTGAAACACAATTCGAACAACAAATAGCAGTCCAAAAATCAGTGGAAGGGCCCGACACATCAGATGAAACTGAGAATCACTATGATTCTGAGAATTTTATCCATATCACCTCCACAGATAAAAAGGATCTATAACAACTGGACAAACGCTGTTATTATCAAAATATTTGGCAGGAAAGTAGGCTACTCCTTTCTCCAAAACAAAATCATAGCAATATAGAAGCCAACGGAAAACATAACTCTAATAGACCTAGGCTATGACTACTACCTAATAAAATTTTCAAACTCAGAAAACTATGGCAAAGCCCTGCATGGAGGACCATGGTTCATTGGAAACAAATTCTTAATTGTTCGGAAATGAGAACTAAGGTTTGTAGCCTCAGCAGCCTCACGAACATACTCAACTATCTGGGCTAGATTAACAGAACTACCAATAGAGTTCTACGACTATGAAATTCTCCAAAAAATAGGATCAAAACTAGGAAAACTATTAAGGATCGATGTCTGCGCTGCCTCAACTACGAGGGGAAAATATGCGAGAGTATGTATTCTAGTATCCATAGAAAGCCCTCTCAAAACCCACGTTATCATAGGTAAACACTACCAAACGATTGCTTATGAGGGCTTCAACATGCTCTGCTCACAATGTGGTGGATTAGGCCACACCAAAACAAATTGTCCTCACCCAAGGCCACAGTTAGCGAATGAGAAAGAAGCAAATGCTAAGCACCTAAACAGTGAAGAAATTGAATCCCTAACAGAAGAGATAGAACACTGGAACATAGTCACGCATAGGAAGATTAGGAAAAGGGATGAACAAATGGAAAATCTAAACACCCCTCCACAAAGAAAACCAAAACAAGATTATCATAAAATGTATGGGAAATTTCCGACGAATGATACCACCCTGGGCACGAACTCAGGCAGAACTCACTAACCAAAACAAGAAATCAGATGGAAGAGTAAAGAAACCACGAACAAAAATGAAACACTGTCTAAACCACTGGACAATAGCACAACCTCGGACAAAAGCAATGACAACCAATTCAGTGCATTAAATACAATAGCGGCTAAAATGGACGACAACATGGAAACCCTAGTCGAAGCTTCACAAAATCCTTCAAACCACACAAAATACACACAGGGCAACCAAAAGGATCCAATCAATTCAAATACACCATCAATGCACCTAAACCCTCCCTCCAATAACCAAAGACCTAGAGTAATCAATACCCTCAGAAATCCGACCGTCCCAGTAAAAATTATGGACCCACGATTGAAACCTACCATACACACGTAAACACAGGGAAGCCATTGGATAGTAACAACCTTCACCTTGTCCAAAATTGTGACAAGATCGACACAATGAATGTTGACCTTTGCATCACCCAAGAAGTTGTCAAAACCCCATTAATTAGTGACAACAAAGCTCAGTCCACAAAAGAAAATACACCACTAGCAACTATTACTCACATCACCCCAAACAATCATAGTACATATCAAAACAACACCCTAGAAAAGGTCAACTCAGCAATCTCAAACAATCACGTCCCTCTTGTACTAGGAAATACAATAGAACAAAGCCAAAATACACTTTGCTATTTATCCACAACACCTAGCAATAGCAACACAAACCAAGCAAAAGGAAACCTAGACAAACACCACAAAGAACTCACACACGATGCCAAGACTACCCACCAACAGTCACTACAGGAGATACCAAAGGAAACTAGTAGGTATGTACAGACACACGAGCAATACCAAGGAACCCAGCAGCGGAACAACCAAGCAGCAACACAGGGTCAGCTAATAATCCATGCAACACCACCACTGCCTCCAAACCATGTTCCACTCTCATGGCTAGAGTACGGCCTAACGGGCCTCTCACTGAACATGAACCTACATCTTGGGGGCCAGGACATCATTATTCAAATAGAGAACCCGAGCTACTTAGCCCAAATTGTAACGGAGGGGCTAAGGATAGGGTTAGACAGTGTAGCAAACAACTCATGGCTATCCCTAATGAACCAACAGCCTCAAGGTTTCTCACCCTACCCAACCATGAGAGCCACCCATCCCCTTGGAGTCGCCAACATAGAACCACCCCAAGCACTACAATACCCCTAAGCATGAACCTACCTCTCTTCCATAACAACCCTCAGCACACCCAACCACCACCACACATGCACTACTCCATTATACAACCAACACAGGGAACCACAACAGTACCTCAACAGGCAATGCAACAGACGGGAGAGGAGGAAGACGAGGAAGGAACATCAACAACGCGAAGAGTGGAGTATGACATGCTACGAATATAAAAAATGTTGGTGTTTAAGGAAAGAAAAGAAAAAATAATCATCTTATGTTTCCCGATGAATTTGAGGAAGTTCTACATAAATATAAAGGAGCTAAGTCCACCAGAAATCTTCAAATACGGGGTAGTAATGATTTCGGTGATGTATGTTAACATGAACATGGACAGTCCTCCCCATGCACAGGAGGAGGAGATCACCCCACCCCCATCTATACCAATGAGCATGATCGTATGGAAGTGTAGGGGAGCAGGAAATGAAGAGTTTAGGAGAACATTCAGGTCCATGCTAGACTACAACAGGCCCTTCCTAGTAGCACTGATGGAAACAAAAATGGCGGACCACAGTATACTCATAAACGACTTTGGGTTCACTCACATGGATCAGGTAGCAGTGTAGGGCAACTCAGGAGGCATGGTTATGATGTGGAACACAGGCGACAATCTGGTGGATCAAATTGGAACAACTGGCCAAGAAATTCACGATATGATTGAAGTAAACAACTCCAACCCTTGGCTTTTATCTGCTATCTACGTTAGCAACTTAATAGATGAAAGAACAATCCTATGGGAAAACTTAAAGACAGTAGCAAGTAGGTTTAAGGGCCCCTGGTTAGTCGTAAGAGAATTCGACAAAGTCACTAAGGCAAATGAAAAATTCGGGGGTCTCCCTATAAACTACCCTAGAGTATCGAAATTTATTAATTGCCTAGACTTCTGTGGGCTTATTGATCTAGGGTTTAAGTGCTACAAATTTACTTGGACGAATAAAAGAAAAAAACTAGAATCGTAATATGTAAAGGCTAGATAGATACGTAGCAAACTCAAACTGGATCAATTTATTCAAAGAAGCGCATGTCACGCACTTAACAAGAATCCACTCTGACCGTTGCCCCGTAAAGTTGACCTATTCAAAAACTTCTCACATAGAAATAATATATTCAGAATAGAATCCATGTGGTTAGCCCACCCGACCTTCAAAAATATGGTTAAAGAGTCATGGACCAACAAAGACAACATATTAGGTGCAAGTGAAAACTTTACAAAAAATATAAAAGAATGGAACATTAGCACCTTTGGCAATATCTTTCATAAAAAAATATTTTTTAATTTCTCGTATAAATGGAATACAAAATTCCCCAAATTACATGACTAGCCAATTCCTTCTTGACCTTGAAACTACCTTAGTAAAAGAATACAAAGACATTCTAAAATTAGAGGAAGAATTTTGGAGGCTCAAATCCCGAATACAATGGTTAAATGAAGGGGATGCGAGTACAAAATTTTTTCTCATCACTACCTTGCGACGTAGAAGGAAAAATATAATCCTAAGTCTTAAAGACGAAGCGGGCAACTAGTATTATGACCAATAAAATATCAAAGACATAATAAACACTTTCTACTCCAATCTTTTTACAATAGGGCATAATTACTCTTATAAAACTAATCACTACATATCTTTCTATGCGACGCTAGACAACATGGACCAACAAACACTGTGCCAGACATCACAACCCACAAAATCAAAAGTGGTGTGGACTCTTTTAAACCCTATAAATCCCCGGGGTCGGACGGTCTACACCCCTTTTTTCTATCAGAAGTTCTGGAACGAAACTAAAGAGAAATTAATTAACTTCTGCAAAGATATCTTTAGGGAGAAAAAAATATCTAAGGACATGAATAGCACCTATATATGCCTAATCCCAAAATGTCAGAATGCTGAAACTATTAAGAAATATAGGCCAATTAGCTTGTGTAACACTGCCTATAAGGTGGTTACAAAAATCATCGTCAATAGGATCAAATCCCTCCTGGCCTAATTAATCCATCCTACTCAAACTAGCTTCATGAAGGGTAGAAGATCCTCGGACAACACTACATTGTCCACGAAGCTCTAAACCAATTTAAAAGGTAAAAGGTAAAAAGGGATAATGCTGATCAAAATAGACCTACAAAAGGCATTCGACAAATTAGAATGGTCCTTTATAAAATTCTCCCTAACCTCCCTAAAATTCCCTAAGGACCTGATTGACCTAATCATGTCCTGTATCTCCACCACCTCCACCTCCATCATTATCAACGGATCCAACGCAGAATTCTTTAAACCTTATAGAGGTATCCGTCAAGGAGACCCCCTATCCCCCTACATCTTCATAATATGCATGGAAATACTCTCGAGACTAATTCACCACGAAATTGACTACTGCAGGTGGGTCCCAGTCAAAATCTCTCCAAAAAGACCTCCTTTATCCCATCTATTCTTTGCAGACAATCTAGTTCTGCTAGCAAATGCCAACCAAAAAAGCTGCAATTCCATTATAGATACCCTCAACAAATGTTGTACTCACTCAGGCCAATCTATCAATTTCAACAAATCAAGGTTAATCTTTTCTGATAATACCCCAATGGCTATGAGAAATGACTTTAGTAACTGTCTATCAATACAACACAATAAGGAATTTGGTAAGTACCTAGTATTGCCCATAGGTTTCTCAAACCCCTCGAAGAAAGATTTTCAATATATAATCGACCATCTAAACAACAGACTAAAAGGGTGGAAAATAAAACTCTTAAACATAGCCGGTATGGACACCCTCATTAAGTCAACTCTGTCCGCAATTCCTAACTATATCATACAAATCTACGACCTTCCACAAGCTACTATTAAGAACATTGATCGCATCCAAAGAAACTTCTTGTGGGGAAGCACCTCCGAAAAAAGAAAATTTCATCTGATAAGTTGGGATCTTGCCACAAAGCAAAAGCAGGACGGAGGATTGGGATTATATAAATCAAAATGGAAAAACCAGTCCTTTAGCGCCAGCTTAATTTGGAGATTTAAAAAAGACCATAAATCCCTTTGGAGCAAGGTACTCCACAACAGATATAACAGCAGGAACCCCAAACAAAGCTCCAAGATAAAAATGGCTCCCATATCTGGAAAAACATTATCAGGGGCGCTAATATTTGTAAACGGGGTATTCACTGGGAAGTTGGGAACGGTAAATCCATAAAAACCTGAGAGGACGTCTGGATAGGCAACAAGGAGACATTAAGGTCTCAAATCCAGGGTCCCTTAATGAGCCATGAACAAGATCAATCACTAGCGGATATTATTGAGAACAATTCATATAACCTTAATAGCATATTCTTCCAGCTACCAACCGATGTTAAGAACAAAATCAAAAGCACTTACATCAAGAAATTCCAACCTATTGAAGACAAATACAAATGAAGCAAAAGTCCCAATGTGATCTTTACAATCAAATCAGCTTATGAACTGCTCACTATTGGGGGGGAGAGGAGGAAGACATAAGAGACTACAAATGGCTATGGAAAATCAAAACTCTCAACAAAATAAAGTATTCCCTATGGACGACTATCCATAATAGACTCCTCACATCGCAGATACTTTTTAACAGAAATATTATTAACTCCCCGACATGCAATATTTGTAGCTCTGCAAACATAATTTATATGTTCTTCCGGTGCAAGCACTCAAAAACCATCTGGGATCAAAATGGTTTCAAGCCTCTTCCATTAGACTCGCCAGATCAGTACACTATGCACAGCTAGCTAAAAGCTCAAAGCAGCTCGAGCACTAGATTCAACAAATATCTCGGTTGGCTTGAAGTCCTTCCCTTTATCCTCTGGCACATCTGGCTACATAGAAATGAGACGATATTCAACAATAGAAGTAAGCCCCTTCTTCTAAAAAACATAGTAAGCAAGGCTTTGGAATACAAACTATTGGCCACAAATCAAAATAGATCATCTATAAGTAGAGACACCATTCTCATTAAATGGAAATCGCCCGAACAAAACATTTGTCCTGCAGCCTACAATTTTGTCAATAGTCCTGAAGGGCAAAATCGTATTTTTAAAACACTTTTAATAAAAAAAAAATGATAAGAATGCAAACGGAAAAACAAAAACGGGTATAAGTTAAAAGGGGGCGACCAAATAGGACGCCCCATGCATTTTTTACCGACCTTTCGCCAGATAAATATATTCATATAGTGTTCTTTTCATTCTGTATATATAATAATTAATTATTCCATGTCTCTCTACTCACATAAAGGGCATTATTTTCACATTTGAAACGTAGATATCAGTCCGAATTTCGATCGTCCCACATATAGAGGGGTTTTTAATCTATTGACAGCATTGTGATAGCGAGTTCTTCTGAACTAATAATATTTATGATAAAATTCCATTATTCGTCTACCAATTAAAAGAAAAAGTTGTTACAAAGAAAAGATAGAATACTGTTAATTGGAAACTTGGCACGTCAAAGGGGAACAGGATAACATTGTAGCANGGGGGGGGGAAGAAGACATAAGAGACTACAAATGGCTATGGAAAATCAAAACTCTCAACAAAATAAAATACTACTTACGGACGACTATCCATAATAGACTCCCCACATCACAGATGATTTTTAACAGAAATATTAGCAACTCCGCGACATGAAATATCTGTAGCTCTACAAACGAAAACATAATTCATATGTTCTTCTGATGAAAGCACTCAAAAACCATCTGGGATCAAATTGGTTTCAATCCTCTTCCATTAGACTCGCCAGATCAGTACACTATGCACAACTGGCTAAAAGCTCAAAGCAGCCCGAGCACTAGATTCAACGAATATCTCGACTGGCCTGAAGTCCTCTCATTTATCCTCTGGCACATCTGTCTACATAGAAATGAGATGATATTCAACAATAGCAGTAAGCCCCTTCTTCTAAACTATTTGCCACAAATCAAAATAGACCACCTATATCTAGAGACACCATTCTCATTAAATGGAAACTGCTCGAACAAAACATTTATAAACTCAACGTGGATGGCTCATACTTGAGAAACCTAGACAAATGCGACATAGGAGGGGTCATCAGAAGGGGTAATGGAGAATGTATATTAGGGTTCAATATGAGTACTTCCCATGCATCTAACTTACACATGGAAACCTTAGCTCTAGTGCATGGTTTGAAGTTAGCCATAGAGAACAACTACCTCCCTTTCACCATTGAAACAGATTACAAGGAACTCATTAATTTAATTGATAATAAAAATTATTCCTATAATTTAATTGATGATTGTAGATGCTTGTTGAGTAAAGCAAGGATCCACCACTACAGTACGTCTACAGAGAGGCTAATCAGGCGGCTGACGCAATGGCGAAGAATTGAAGCAGCTTACTAACTCTTGGAAGCTTAATGATTTACCCCTGCTTTTGTTGTTTCTATTTTGGAAAGGGACAAGCTAGGAACTACGTGTCCTAGAACAATTCCCAGATGTAATGAATTATGTAATGACTCGTAGTTTGCGTATTTAATATATGTCTTCATTATCAAAAAAAAAGTAGTAATAATAACAATAAGAGTTTAAAGTAAATTTGGGGCCTTCAAATTTTCGAGGCCTCATGCAATGGCCTCACAGGTCAAGACTTGTCTTTCATGTCTCATTGTCTTGTTTCTCCTTACTTAAGTTGAGGATAGCCATTTTTAAAATTATAAATTCCTATTTAGCTAAGTTCTAGGAAACTTTACTTCTAGTCTAGTATATTAGAAGAGAAAGAGTTTCGACATGGCTGCTTCTTGTCAATAAAACTAAAGTTAGGGGTAATTTTGACTTTTGCTACACTCATGTGAGACGTGTCTTCCGGAACCTTCCACGTTCACTCTTGCTAATCAAACTTCTCGATCATTCCTCTGAAATCCCCCTCTTATTATGGAGATAATTTTATCCATGGTCATTAAACTTTTGTGTTTGTTACCCAAAAGTCACTTTTCTTTTTTTTGTTACGTAAAAATCATTCAACTTTGTGTTCATTACACAAAAGTCATTTTTCTTTCTTTTGTTACACAGAAATCATTTTATTTTGCTCTAGTTATAAAAAAAGTCAGACTTTTACTTGAAAAGTCTATTATGCCCTTGATATTATATAAACCTTCATATTTATGTAATACCTTCTATATTATATAATATATTTTTACCTATGTATTTTATTTATAAATAAAATAACTTAATATTATTTTATTTATTATTTTTATAATATATTCGTATATTTAATTTTTTTCTAACTTTAATTTCAAGATATATTAGTAGCATTATAAAACAACTTTTTTTCAGCAATTCCTTTTTTTGAATTTAATTGACCGACCAAAGTTGGTCGGTATGCCCTTCCGACCTTCAAAATACCAACTGATAATAGTCTAGATTCATGTAGTTTAGCGACTATTTATACCCCAACTTTACTATGCTTCACTGTTCTAGGAAGGTTAAATGACGACCAAATGGATCTAATTGTGGATTTTATGTTTTGCAGTAGCAAGTCGTGCTTACGAGGACATAGGACAGTGTTTGGAGCTAAATTAAAGCAAGGAAAACCCCTCAGAGTTGAGTACGTGTAAAAGAAGGAAGAGAAAAAGAGAAAAATAGTTGACTCGCTCTAGCGTGGGCCAAGCATAGCCTTAGCGCGGTCACGTTAGAGCAAGAGAAACAGGGCAGAATAAAGTGCCATTAGCAGGGCCCAAGCGCGGTCACGAGCGCGGCTGCGCTAGTCCAGAAGAAACGGGACAGTGCATATTGCATTTAGCGCGGCCGCGCTAGTCCAGAACGTGGTAACTTCAGGGGGTAAGTTTGGAAGATCGGGAGTAATTCCATTTAACCTATAAAAGGTCCAGCTCGCCCAAAAATATGATATCAAGGTTTTTATAGTTTTGTTCAAGGCAAGAAGAGGCAAGAGGCAAGAAGGATAATTCGGCATCGAGTTCTACCTTTCTCCTTTTGTTTTTATCATTCATGATGAATTTTGTTGTTGTTATATGAACACAATTATGAGTAGCTAATTATTTAGTCTAGGGTTTCGATGGAACCTGTTGAAGGATGAACTTCTTGTTGTGTTAATATAGTTTGCCCAATTTAATCTCTATTTGTTCAACTACGTTTTTGTTGTAGTTAATTTAAGGGCCCTCAATTATCTGTGCCTATTTAGTATGTATTACTCGGGAGAGAGTGAATATTTAGGTAGTTGTTGAACAATACCACTCCCAAAGTATATGAGGAATCAATAATCGAGGGTTTAAAGGTGGGATTAGGGATAACGAAACTTTGGGTGCGATCTAAGTGAGCTGTAATAAAAGACAGCTAGCGTAACTCGGGAGAGTTCGTCTAGTAAATTGTCGTAATTACTCGGAGAGAGTTACGGTAGTAAGAGTGCTCATGATAGATAGAGAAGATTAGGCAAATCTATATGACACATAACAGGTAGGGAGTCCATCAATAGGGAAAATCACAACCTTAGACCCTTCTCTTATTTGTTTACAACTCAGTCTTAATTAGCTCTTAGTTTGATTAATCTTATTCAGTCATAGTTAGTAGAAATATCACCAATTGTTATTCAAAATATCTGGGAAGTTGATTGCGAAGAATTTAGTGAGTTTGGCAAAAGTAATTGATAGGTTAATTCGATGTGGGATTCGACTTTGGGCTAAATACCCGGATTATATTTGCAACGACCGCTTAGTCCTTTTTATAAGGCATAGTTGGGCGTGATCAAATTTTAGCGTCGTTGCCGGGGAATTAACGGTGTTATCAATTACAGTTGAAGGAAATACAAAAATTCTTAGTGTAATCAATTTTCTTCCTTTTTCAATCCGTAAATTAAAATTTTAACGTTTGCTAACTTGGTTATACAGGTGCATGCCTAGAAACTCATCGAGAACTAGTGAAGTGTTTGAAGAATTATCAGATCCCGAGAAAGTTTTCAAGGCCTTGAATCGGGCCAACCGGAAAAGAAAACGACAACAATCAACTGAACAACCTGAACCAGACATGGCAGAGCTGGTGAACAACAGAAACAATAATGGGGATAACGTGGTAGACCCAGCTGCACAGCCAGAGGCTGCCCTATATGACTGGGCACAACCCACAACAGAGAATTTGGCCACAACGATAGTAGTCCACAGATACAGGCTGAATCTTTTCAAATCACAAACAACATGTTGCACTTGTTGCAAAACAAGGGACTATTCTCGGGTTCATACATTGATGATCCTCAACAGCACTTGAAGAATTTCCTGTCAATCTGAAAAACTCAAAGGCAGCCCAATGTGACTCAGGAAGCAATAAAGTTGTTATTGTTTCCATTCTTCGTGACGGGAGCAACCCAGACTTGGCTAAATTCACTCCCTATTAATTCTATCAATACATGGGAGGAGTTAGTCAAACAATTTGTGAACAAGTTTCATCCACCCAACAACGCTGCTCAGCAAAATTGATGAAATTTTAAGCTTCAGACAGAAACCAACGGAAACATTGCAAGAAACATGGGAACGATTCAAAGGGGTGTTGGTTATATGTACGCACCACGGTATTCCAGAGAAGATGTTGGGGCAGCATTTTTACATGGGTCTGGCAGATAACGTGAAGGCCAATGTTGATGCTTCAGCTGGTAGAGCATTCTTGAGCAAATCATGGAGAGAAATCCAGATCATGCTTGACAAGATGGCACAAAATTCGGGGTGGACAACCAGGAATGCACCCATCACTCCAGCAGTTCGCTTAGTGGCCTTAGATCCAGCCAACACTTTTGCTGAAAATATGGCCACCTTAATGACACAAATGAGCATGCTCACCAAAAAGGTGGAAGAGTCAGGGAAGAAGCAGCAGGTGCACATCGTAGATACAACCAATGGGGGCTTATGCACATCTTGCATTAGTCAGCCAATTGGTATCCAGTGGAATGCTGAAAGAGATCACCATCACTACCCTAAGAACATGAATTATGTGTCTAATTATGGGGGCCAGAGACAGGGTGGTCAGAATTGGGGCCAGCAGAATCAGGCATACAAGCCAGTCCAGCCGTAGCACAATAATAGAAATATGGGAGCCATGCGACCTCACGGTAATGTGGCGCCCTACCAAAGGCTACTAGGGTACAACAACCAAAATCAGCAGCATGGTTATTATCCTCCTCAGCAACAACATGGTAGGAGACAAGAAGATGGGTTTGCTAAACTCGAGGCAATAATGCAGCAGGTTATTGGGTCAAATGAAAAAGTGACTGAAAGAGTAGATGCACATGAGTCAGCCATAAAGAACATTGAAGTGCAATTGGGTCAGATTTCGATGTCATTGAATAATCGTCCTCACGGGATATTACTTGCAGACACTCAGGTAAATCCAAAAGATCAGGGCCCAAAGCAGCTGATGGCAGTTAGTTTACGTAACGGCAGAGACCTAGACTTGGAGCAATAGAGGGATCGAGAAAGCGGACAGGCTGAGACACTTGTACCAGTGCCCATTGAGCTAGATGATTCAGCAAGACTAACAGAGGTGACAGTGTAGCCTGCCCAAAAATAAACTAACACACAGATTGAGGCTGAGACAGCCCAGGAGCCGGTAGTAGAGGTATTGTTTGACAAAGAGAAAACCCAAATCATTGGAAAGAAGAGACCTCCAGCACGATTCCCATAGAGGCTGGCCAAGTACCAGAAAGATGAGCGATACAAGAAGTTCTTGGAGATGTTGAAGCAGATTCAGGTAAATATTCCATTGATTGATTCTTTGAAGGAGATGCCTGGTTATGCAAAAATGATGAAGGACTTGATGTCCTGAGAAGTTGTCCGACCTAGGGAGTTTCACAATTCCCTGCACCATTGGTAACTTTGCCTTTTACAAGGCACTCTGTGATTTGGGGGACAACATTAATCTTATTCCCCTGGCTATCTACAAGAGGTTGGGGATTGGAAGAGCTAGACCGACGTCTATGTTGTTGCAACTGGCCGACAGAACTGTGAAAAGACCCTCAGGTATTCTGGATGACGTGTTGGTGCATATAGGGACAATTGTGTTCCCTGCAGATTTTGTAATTCTTGACTGTAGGGTGGATGAAGAAATTCCCATAATTTTGGGAAGGCCTTTCTTGGCCACAGAGCGAGCTCTCATTGATTGTGAAACTGGAGAGCTCAAGATGAGGTAGAACGATGAGGAGATAACATTCAACGTGCAGAAATCTATGAGGCGACCAAGTGAATTTGCCAATTGTTCTCTTATAGATGTCGTGGATGTAATCCTGGAAGAGGATGATGAGACCTTGACTATTGAGGACCCCCTTGCTGCATGTATTATGAATTTAGATGAGGTGAATGGGGAAGAATTAGCATAATGGGTGTTGTCTCTTGAGGGCAAAGGCTTTTGGAAAATATCACTTGAATTTGAGCCCCTACACTTAGAAAAAAGAGAAACTCCTCCAGCCAAGCCATCCATAGAAGAACCACCAAAGCTGGAGTTGAAGCAGCCCGCCCATCTCAAGTACGCATTCCTAGGACCTAACTCCACATTACCTGTTATTATCTCATCTAGTTTGTTAGACGTGCATACACAACAACTTTTGCAGGTACTCACGGAGTGCAAGACTGCCATTGGGTAGACCATGGCAGATATAAAGGGGATCAGCCCAGCATATTGTATGCATAAAATTCTGCTGGAAAACCTTCCAGGGAACACCAAAGAAGGCTGAACCCCAATATGAAGGAAGTGGTGAAGAAGGAGATTATTAAGTGGTTAGATGCGGGAATCATTTTCCCCATATCTGACAGCAACTGGGTTAGCCCGGTGCAATGTGTTCCTAAGAAGGGTAGTATGATGGTGGTGAAGAATGATAACAATGAGCTAATCTCTACAAGAACCGTCATAGGCTGGAGAATTTGCATGGACTAAAAGAAATTAAATCTGGCCACCAGGAAAGACCACTTCCCACTTCCCTTCATTGATCAGATGCTTGACAGACTGGCAGGGAGGTCTCACTTCTATTTTCTGGATGGGTACTCAGGGTACAACCAAATCTCCATTGCACCAGAGGACAGAGAGAAGACCTCGTTCACATGTCCATATGGGATTTTTGCCTTCCGGAGGATGCCTTTTGGCCTATGCAATGCACCCGCCACATTTAAAAAGTGCATGATGGCCATATTCACCGACATGGTTGAAGACATAATGGAGGTGTCATGGATGATTTCTCAGTGGTGGGAAATTTATTCGATGAGTGCCTTACAAATCTGACCCGAGTGTTGAAGAGGTGCATCGAGACTAACCTTGTACTCAATTGGGAAAAGTGCCATTTCATGGTACAAGAGCGTATAGTCTTGGGACACCTAGTATCAAGCAACGGAATTGAGGTGGATCGAGCTAAAATTGATATGATAGAAAATCTTCCACCTCCCACATCATTCAAAGCAATCAGGAGCTTCCTCGGGCATGCCAGTTTCTACCGGAGATTCATCAAAGACTTCTCCAAAATTTCCAACCCTCTATGTAAGTTTTTAGAAAAAGATCACCCTTTCGTGTTTTCTGACGATTGCAGGGTAGCATTCGAGGAGTTGAAGAAGAAGATAGTCATAACACCCATCATTGTTGCCCCTGACTGGGAGCAACCATTCGAACTCATGTGTAACGCCAGTGACTATGCAGTGGGAGAAGTGCTAGAAAAACGAAAAAACAAGATAATGCACCCAATTTACTATGCAATTATAACATTAAGTGGAGCCTAGCTGAACTACATTGTGACGGAGAAGGAGATGCTAGCTGTGGTGTTCGCATTCGACAAGTTCAGATCATAGCTGATTGGCTCTAAGGTAATTGTATATAATGATCATGCTACTCTCAAGTACCTGATTGAAAAGAATGAGTCCAAATTGTGCCTGATTCGTTGGGTGCTGCTACTGCAAGAGTTCGACCTGGAGATTCGTGACCGTAAGGGCACGGAAAACCAAGTCGCAGATCATCTATCGCGACTTGAAGGAGCTGAAAACTCAGTTGAGGCAGAGGATATTCTGGAAACCTTTTTTTCCGGACAAGCAGCTACTCGCTACAAGCCTTGAGGACGTGCCATGGTATGCAGACATTGCAAATTACCTGGCAAGTGGTATATTCCCCTATGACCGTTCCTCTATGCAAAAGAAAAAGTTTAACTGTGATTGTCGCATATATTACTGGGATGAACCTTATCTGTTTAGAATTTGTGTTGACAATATGATCCGTAGGTGTGTCCCCGAGATATAGCAATCTTCTGTTTTGCAGGCATGTCACGCATCGGCATATGGAAGACATTTTGGAGGAGTCAGGACGACAACTAAAGTTCTAGAAGCCGAGTTTTACTGGCCAACTGTGTTTAAGGATGCACATCAATGGGTGAAGGGCTGTGATGAATGTCAGCGAAATGGGAACATTCACATCGCCATGAGATTCCCATGAACCTAATTCAAGAGGTTGAAGTGTTCGATGTATGGGGGATAGACTTCATGGGCCCCTTCATTAGCTCCTATGGCAATAAGTACATACTTGTTGCTGTAGATTATGTGTCCAAATGGGTGGAAGCTGCAGATCTCCCCACCAATGATGCAAGGGTGGTGGTTGGGTTTTTGAAGAAGAATATATTCACCCGTTTCGGGATCCCCAGAGCTATTATCAGTGACGGAGGCACGCACTTCTGTAATCGAGCCTTCGAGAAATTGCTAGCAAAGTATGATGTGCGCCACAAGGTGGAAACCCTATACCGTCCTCAGACCAGTGGACATGTCGAAGTGTCTAATAGAGAAATAAAGAGTGTGCTGACTAAAACTGTGAACGCCACAAGAACTGATTGGGCAAAATAACTAGATGACACACTCTGGGCCTACAGAACTGCTTTTAAAACACCAATTGGTATGTCACCATACAGGTTGGTGTTCAGGAAGGCCTGTCACTTGCCAGTGGACCTAGAACATAGAGCCTGGTGGGCATTGAAACAGCTAAATCTAGACATTGAGGCGACATGCACAATAGATGAGTTTCGGAGAGCACGAGGTTGTACAAGGAAAGAATGAATAGGTTGCACGATAAGAACATTATTGAGAGAAACTTCAAACGCGGAGATATGGTGTTGCTTTATAATTCAAGATTAAGGCTATTTCCGGGTAGACTCAAGTCACGATGGTCTGGGCCATTTCGTGTAGTCGAATTGCTCCCTTCAGGTGCCATAGAGATTGCTTCGAAAAAATATTCCCACACATTTAGATTCAACAGGCACAGATTGAAACCGTATATGGGCATGGATGAAACCAAGGAAGTGTCTGTGATACATCTGACTGAACCTCAGTGGTCGAGCGAGCCTTAAATGCACTCATCTGCATCGTGTCACGACGTTAAATCAGGCTCTGCATTAGAGTCAATCCATTGACTTGTTGTAACTGTCGTGCCACGACATTAACTAAGGCGTTGGTTGAGAGGAAACCCAACGAGTAGTGAGTTGGTGTATTTATAATGTTATTTGACTGTTTGTATGTACTAACATATGCAGGTGCGCTTAGGCGAGTGTTAAGTCCAGACGACCCGCGAAAAAAGGTAGAAAAAAAGTGCAAAATTTCGAGGTCTAGGTGCGCTGCCGCGCTTGTGCCCGCGCTTGGACCGTGCATATCAAAGATATTTCTACTTGGGAGAAGTGCGGCCGCGCTATGACCGCACTAGTGGCTGCGCTAATCAGCTTTCCTTCTGCCTCGCCTAACGCTACTAGCGCGGGCGCGCTAGGACCGCACCTGTAGGTTCGCCGGACAGGTTTGGTTAGTTAATTTTTTTTTATTTTTTCATTTTGATTTTAATTTTTTCTTATTTCCTATTTACCCAACCCTAACCCCCCTTCTCATATTCCTCCTAAAACATTTCATCTTCTAAAACTCTTACTCTCCCAACCCCAAAACACACGCCTCTCTCCCTCTTCAAAATACTCTCAGCCCTCATCCTCCCAAGTTCATTGCTAATTCAACCCTCAACACACTTCTTCAACTCTCACAATCTTCTCACACCACAGGTATGTTTTCTCTTTTCCAACTTTTGTTTGGTTTTCTTTTTAATTCTTTGTTAGGTAGTAGTTTTTCTTCTCATTTCTTAGAAGTAATTTGTAGTGTATACGTAGTGCTTGTGGGTGGTGGTAATCGTGGAGTTGTATCTCTTACCTTAGTTGGTTGAATTTGGGGCAATTGTGGTGGTAAATGGGTTACAACATGATTAATTGGGGGCTCCGGTGAATGATGCCCACCAAGTGTTTGTTTAAATGCCACAATGAATGTCAATGATAATTGTGATCAATTGTAAGGGTGAAGTCTGAGTAACCACAGCTGGGTCACTTCTTTTGTATTACTCTAATGATGTTCCTTATTGTAGATAATATGGCACCCCCCCCAGAAAGCGCCAAGCCACCGGTCCTTCATCCAGCAGACAAGCGGAATCATCTAGAGCACGAGCGTCAACTGATGCTCATTCTTATGATAGCAACAAGTTCGTATCCGCTAAGGCTCAAGAAAGGTTTGTTGATAAGGAATCAAAGGTGCCAATACCAGGACGTGGCATGGATACAACGTCCCTCCGGTATGACTGTCCGAACATGTACAATGAGCTGCTCCGCCGTCGGTTGGATGTTTTCTTTGAAGAACCGGACGAAGCCAATGTGATGGTGGTGAGAGAATCTTATGAAAATGTTTTGGAGCATAGCAATGATGTGGTCACCGTGCAAAAGAGGCATGTTGACGCCTTTGTGGAAGCCATTCGGAGAACCTACAGGCTTCCAAGTCCCGTGGCGGAGATGGATGACTTCTATGAGGCGTATGGTAGACGCTTCACTCAGTGGGAAACGTTCCTGCCAACTATATGTGCCCCTGGCAAGTAGATTGAGTGGTATAAATACGGGGCTAAGTTCAAGTCATCGGCACTCACCTTTGAAGCGAAGTGTTGGCTATACCTCATCAACAACCGCTTGATCCCGTCCTATAACACCACATAGGTGAATGCTCCTCGTGCTTGTTTGATCTGGTGTTTCATGAATGGCCACGACTTTGATGTGGTCAAGCTCATGAATGGATTCTTCTTCCCCTCTCTTGTCACTATATTATGCCGTGCAGCCCGGGTGCCGGAAAATTTGGCGGTAGATGGCAAAGTGCCGATAGAGGCCACCTTTCGAGCAGAAAAGGCAAATACTGGGAAGGATCCTGTGGCGGCTGGTGGTGCTGATGGGGAGAATAATCCTGAGGAGGAGAAGGACGAGCAGGAAGAAGTCAGGGCGGAGCTGCCCGCTCATGAGCATGTTGCCAACGTAACAGACCCCTCTAAGGCCCGTCGAAGTCATAGGCTGGACAATCTGGAGCAAGAGATGGTAGGTTTTCGTACCTCGGTCACTGACTTGGGTTCAAGAGTTGATGCGCTAGCCACCCAAAATGCAAAATCAGAGAAGAAAATAATGGGTTGGATGCGGGCTCTAGGTCGTGCTTGTCATCTGGACCGGAGGACGGTCTCCGATCAAGATTGATCCTTCAGGGAAGTTCCTTTACCTCACAGTTCTTTATTTTGTATGCCATGAGGACACTGGAAATGTCTTCCTTTTAAGTGTGGGGTGGGGGACACTTCATTGTATGTGTATATATGTAGGAACATAATTGTTGTATGTTTTCTTTTGGGTTTTATTTTTTATTTTTTGGTTTTAAGTAGTAGTTTAATTATGTAAGTCGACTTGTCCCGACGACGGATCTCATTCGACGGGGTTCTTGAGGGTCTAAGTCGACCATTAAAAAAAAAATAGAAATATGTTGGACTCTTCCTGATGACGGATTTCCTAGATAGTTTTCTTGAGGGAAGTAAGTCTAAAGAAAATACCAAAAAGATTTTCTGTTTTAGGTAGTGTAGTAACTCCCCCTTGGTTTTTCTTTGGACCGTGGTTCTTTTCCAAGGGTTTTACTTGAACTGGGTGTACTTAGTTTTTGTTTATTTTGTTTTTAGTTTTTAGTTGGTAATTATGGGCGATGAGCTGAGATAGGAAGAGAATCCCTTAACATTGTTACACCTGAACACAGTAGACACTAGAGTGTGACGCTTAGTCTCAGTGTTGATTCTTGTTAGAGTGCCTTAAATTGTATGTTTGTAACTGACTTGAATACTCAGACGAGAGTGTTTTGATAAGACAATCTGGAGTGAGTTGTGTTCCAAGTGTGTGTGAGTTGTATTGTATTCTATGTTCTGCATTTGACGCCTAGAACTTTCCCTGTATGTTTGCAAAGTGAAATAGTAGCTTTATTCAGTCTTAGAAGTGATATAGGCATTTTTTTGTTAAGCCAGATATGTAAAGTATACCCACCTAAATGTGATCTATCGTAGTTAATCCCGTTGAGCCTATGAGCCTGTTTCTTTGGAAACTACATTACAATCCTTACCCAATTGTTTGAACGGCCCATCTGTATGAACCCCTTTACCTCCCATGAGCATTTGAATTGTTATGAAGTATGTAAAAGTTAAAGTGTGGGGTGGTTGGTTTGGTTTTTGAGTGGAACCAATGAAATAGGGAAAAAGGTGCAGTGTTTGAAAAATGAAAGAATAAGCGCCACTTGAAAAAAAAAAGTAAATGTAGTCCTTGATAAGTGGTGACTTGATATAAAATTGCACCTAAAGGAGTTTGGGAGTATTACAAATAGAAGTGTGGTGGAATTTCTGGTTTGACATAAGTTTGGTTCTGAATGCGAAAGTAATTGTATTAAAAGTGCTTAGGGAGGTTAGTCACAATATCCAAATATATCATACCCGTCCCTTAGCCTACATTACAACCAAATGAAGTCCTAATTTATCTTGGACTAAATGGGCTCGATTAATAGAGTAGTACACTACGGGCAAGCCTGGTGCATTTTTGTGGCATATGAATGTCTTTCTGAGAGTGAGTGAATTTTGTCTATCTGAGTTCCTAATTGTTCTTAATGTTATTACTTGCGGAACTACACTCTTGTGTGATGTGAGGGCACTTGATTCATGAAGGAAAGGTAAGTCTTGACCTCTGTATAGAGTAAATTGAGTAAGTATGAATATTTCACGACACGTGAGAGTCAACTCTTGAGGCAAAGTTGTTACACTACTAGACGCAACGTTGGTAATATGTTCTTGGTGTGACATGTTAGGGGGGGTTTAGTGAAGGAAACTTTGTAGAGTATGGTGGATTGCTCAAGGACTAGAAATGATTTAAGTGTAGAGTGTTGATAATAGGCTAGATTCATGTAGTTTAGCGACTATTTATACCCCAACTTTACTATGCTTCACTGTTCTAGGAAGGTTAAATGGCGATAAAATGGCTCTAACTGTGGATTTTATGTTTTGCAGGAGCAAGTCGTGCTTATAAGGACATAGGACAGTGTTTGCATCTAAATTAAAGTAAGGAAGGCCCCTCGGAGCTGAGTACGTGTGAAAGAAGGAAGAGAAAAATAAAAAAATAGCTGACCCACTCTAGCGTGGGCCAAGCGTGGCCTTAGCGCGACCACGCTAGAGTAGGAGAAACAGGGCAGAATAAAGTGCCATTAGCGCGGCCCAAGCACAGTCACGAGCGCGGCCGCGCTAGTCCAGAAGAAAAGGGACAGTGCATATTGCATTTAGCGTGGTCACTAGCGCGGTTCGGGTGCTGTCGCGCTAGTCCGTCTAGAACACGGTAACTTCAGGGGGCAATTTTGGAAGATCGGGAGTAATTCCACTTAACCTATAAAAGGTCCAGCTCACCCAAAAAGAGGATAAAGGTTTTTATAGTTTTGTTTAAGGCAAGAAGAGGCAAGAGGCAATGAGGATAATTCGGCATCGAGTTATACCTTTCTTCCTTTTGTTTATCATTCATGATGAATTTTGATGTTGTTATTATGAACACAATAATGAGTAGCTAATTTATTTAGTCTAGGGTTTTGATGGAACCTGTTGAAGGATGAACTTCTTGTTGTGTTAATATAGTTTTGCCAGTTTAACCTCTATTTGTTCAACTACGTTTTTGTTGTAGTTAATTGAAGGGCCCTCAATTAGCTGTGTCTATTTAGTATGTATTACTCGGGAGAGAGTGCATATTTAGGTAGTTGTTGAACATCACCACTCCCAAAGTATATGAGGAATCAATAACCGAGGATTTAAAGGCGGGATTAGGGATAACGAAATCTTGGGTGCGATCTAAGTGAGTTGTAATAAAAGTCAGCTAGCGTAACTCGGGAGAGTGCGTCTAGTAAATTGTCGTAATTACTCGGGAGAGAGTTACGGTAGTAATAGTGCTCATGATCGATAGAGAAGATTAGGCAAATCTATATGACACATAACAGGAAGGGAATCCATCAATAGGGGAAATCACAACCTTAGACCCTTCTCTTATTTGTTTACAACTCAGTCTTAGTTAGCTCTTAGTTTGATTAATCTCATTCAGTCATAGTTAGTAGAAATATCACCAATTGTTATTCAAAATATCTGGAAAGTTGATTACGGAGAATTTAGTGAGTTGGACAAGTAATTGATAGGTTAATTCCCTATGAGATTCGACTTTGGGCTAAATATCCTGATTATATTTGCAACGACCGCTTAGTCCTTTTTAGAAGGCATAGTTGGGCATGATCACCAACCACACGTTAATAGTCGCGTTTTGGACGGTTATTGGCCATTACCGACCAACTTTGGTCGATTTTTTTGGACGTTTTTTTCCCGAATTTCTAGTAGTATAATTTCCCAAATAACCAATTGCCCAGGTAAATCCCCAAGAAAATATCCCCAGCTAAATTCGCATGTTGAGTTACCTAGGGATTTTCCTTCAGATTAACATATGATTTTCTCCTCATTTTCTTTGTTTGTTTACCTGCAAGTTTTCTCACGGAAATGTACTTGCCGATTTATTTCTCTATTAATATATATTAAAGTTATTGACAAATTTAATAACGCTACTAATATATTTTGAAAATTAACATAAAGAAAAAATTAAATATATGAATATATTATAAAAATAATATTAAGTTATTTTATTTATAAATAAAATACATAGGTAAAAATATACTATATAATATATAATATATAAGGTATTACATAAATATGAAGGTTTACATAATATCAGGGGCATAATAGACTTTCCAAGTAAAAATGTGACTTTTGCGATAGCTAGAGCAAAATAAAATAATTAATTTTTGTGTAACAAAAGAAAAAAAAGTGATTTTTATATAATGATCACAAAGCTAACTGATTTTTAAGTAACAAAAAAAATAACTTTTGAGTAACAAACACAAAATTACAATGATCATGCATAAAATTGTATGCTTCCTCGCTCTATCATGAGAGAGATCAAGTTCACAATTCACAAATTGACAATAGCTAAAAGGAATTGCAAGGTTATTTCATTCTGCTGTTCGGTACCTCCAACTTCCTCTTCTCGTTGAAGCTTGAAGTGGCTCTATTCTAATCTCCTTTGCTCATCGCTGATTTATCTATTAATAATGAAATGGGAAATTGATGACGGGGACCAAGGATTTTTTGTTCTAGCTTGCGGTGAGTAGCTCAACCTTTTCTAAATTCTTTAATTAGGATTTTCTATAACTACTTCTTGTGGCCATTACATACCAGGCTATATATATATATATATATATATTTGCTTAAAATTAGTTGCTTATGCATGGATTATGTCGATGGAATTCTTTTTCTTTTTATTTATATACTTTTGGAAATATTAGCATGCGGTGCTTTTTCTAACTATAAATATCATCTTTGCTTTTTCATCAGGAGTGTTTGTACTAGATTTCTTTTATAATTGAATATTTTCAACCTGATATTTCTTTTTTTAATCTATTAATAAAGCGAAAAGGAAACTTAAGAACCTATTTGATAAAAAGAGGTGTATAGGCAGCTTGATAGGATGTTTGCCACTGTGTACTAGCAATTCCATCAGTTGAAATGTAAAGGAATATATCTCAATACGAATGTGTTCATCTCTATATTAACCAATACTGATTAGACTAATATGAGTACATGTGACATGGCCCTTAACTTTAAATATC
Organism: Nicotiana knightiana; assembly: GCA_005239525.1. NCBI lineage: Eukaryota > Viridiplantae > Streptophyta > Magnoliopsida > Solanales > Solanaceae > Nicotiana > Nicotiana knightiana. Next base: position 53,822 of record ML380413.1, on the reverse strand, counting down.
ATGGTTCCATATCAATAAATACATACATGCTAGATAGGTTTACATTATTAATTGTTTGTTTAGATTAATGTAAACCTAAACTGCACTACTCAATTCATGAAGTCTATGTAATATGGCAAATTAAAGACGTCCATTATATTATATCTCAACACTGTCTTTACCTGAAAGTTGTCTTGCTCTTATATATGATGTTCTTGGTAAGACAAGTTTCTTCAACCTTCTTTGATGTTCTCCTGCTATTGAAGGGTTTGTTATGTTCATCATGTATATTGCTCATTGGTTGTAACTTTTCATTGATTGTTTTTCTGCACTGCAGTCTCATGGCCAGTGGCGGAGATAGAATCTCCGCGAAGGGGTTCAAAAAGGAAAAAGTTGAAAAAGATTGTAAGGTTGTGGAAACTGAACCTACAATCTTACAAAGATTTTGAACCTCCTTGACCACTAAGCTACATTTTTGGGTTGTGTCAAGGGGATTCGAACGTAATATATAAAGGTAATAAACATATTTTGCGTTATGTAATTTTTCGGTGAAGGAACCTCCTTCCGCCCCCTAAGTCCGCCACTGCTCACAGCTAACTCAAAATTAGTAAAGTGTAACTATAAAGAATTGCTTCTTCGCTGTTACTGTAGAGCAACATTTGCAGTTCTTCATGAAATCAGGTGGAGGAGTTTGTTGTTTAACGAGGAGCTAGAAAAGGTGAAGTTCTAATCATGCAAGAGTTGGAGAGTTGGTCTCTCCTGTGAAACTCAAGAAGAAGAGGGAGCTACTAATGGATAATATAGGTAAGCTCATATTTGCTTCTAAACTTCCTAGGAAACTATTAGATGTTTTGTAGGTGCTTTAAATTTTAATGGATGGTCATGTATTTCGTTGATTGGGGGGTATCAAAATTTTAGTTTATGAGACAAGCTGATGGATACTTATTGGTTTCACATTTCTGACCTTCGGGATAGAGTACAATTTGAAGTGAGATATGTTTAAGTGGTACTTTTTATGTTTTATCATTTAGTGTCAATGAAATTGATCCAAGAAGAAAGTTATTGAGGTAAATGTCGACATAGGCCAAAGGATCCTTATGACAAAGTGCCAATTATCTGGGGTTCAAGGACCTAACATTTACTTTTCAAAAGGAAAAAAAAATACGGAAAATATATTTGGCCAAACTCGTTTTGTCCCAAACGTCATAAATAAGGGTATTATGGTAACTTCGTACGACTTTTAAGGGCATAATTGATATTTAGTCATTTTCGTTTTGCAGATATACCCTTAGTATTTTTTATTGTTTTCCCTCTAATTCTTTCTCATTGATTTAATGATCTTACCTTCCCCATGCTTCTTTCACATTTACATATGCATGTTACACTATTTTTGATAAAGCAATTTATACTCATACACATGTATTATACCATTTAAACGAAATACACGCATAGTATACTAAAAAAATATGATTAAATTACTGTTTTTCCATTTCTATATTACTGTATTACTAAACTAAAAAATACTATATACTTTCTAACCCTATCACTTAAATATAGAGTGCTTCAACCAAGAAGTTTTTACAGCCCCCATGATATTTCTATCTTTAATTTGTTTTCTCCTTCTTCATCTCTTATCTTTTCTTATTGTTAGATTAAGGAATGGACCACTGGTAGAGGAATAATGCTTCAAAGGTTTATGTAGTGTTTCGTGGTAAGAGGCCTGGATTGTACAACTCTTGGCATCAGTGTGCTCCTATGGTTATTGGTGTCCAGGACAACATCTTCAAGGCCTTCAAAACGTATGATGAAGCCATAACAACGTTCAACGAATTTAGAAATGGATCTCAAGTTGATAATATATCGGCATCATCAAAGGTGTATGTGGTATTTCATGGTAAAAAATCCGGATTATACAACTCTTGGTGTGAGTGTGCTCCTATGGTTATAGGTTTCAAAGGAAGCATCTTCAAGTCTTACAAATCTTATGATGAAGCAGTAGCAGCATTCAATGAGTTCCAAAAAAAATGTTTCCAGTGAAGAACAATCTTCAAGTTCTTTTGTTGATGAAGTGATGTTGGGGTTGAAGGTGACAGTAGAGAAAGTGCTATGTCATCTGTGTTGTTAGCTGGAATGTTTGTAGGGATGAAGATTTCAAAATTGTTCATTTGATTGTTCATTTAAAAAAAAGTATTATGAATTGAACTGAAGTTTTAATTTGTCAAAGTATTATCATTTTGCACCTGTTTTAATCCGTACTACTTTGATTCATAAGTAATCAATTATATATCTCCAAGTACTCATCAACTATCTTCATAAGTTCAGTATTGCATCTTCAAATACTCAACTATCTTCATTTTTATTGTCAATACATTTTCCTATTGTCCAAGGTTGGTGTCATAAGTTCAATGTGTTATATTAATTCTGAAAAGAAAAATTGACCAATGTTAACGGACTTAAATTAATCCTTACAAATTTACTATTAGTGCTTTCATTTCATTAGTCATCAAACGAGCAGTTGAAATATTGAATTTGAAATGTTACTATTGAGCTCAATGTGCTATATTAATTTGAAAAAAAATTGACCAATTTTAAAGGACCTTAATTAATCTTTACAAATATTAATATTAGTACTTCATTTCACTAGGCATAAAACGAACAGTTGAAATATTGAATACAATATGACTGTTTTGTTAACTTGAATCAAACAATCATTAAGAAAAAAAAAGATTCAAAACATAATAATTCATTCATTAATATGAAAATTCATGATAACATCACCAAAATATGGAAAAAAACGAAAAATAAAGAAACATCACCATAAGGCTTGGGCGGAGGAGATAGATAAACATGTAACCAAGCAAAACACACTACTCAATATTCTAGTTCACGGAAAGAGACTTTGAGGTTTTGGAGGCGGATTCGGCATCGCTAGTGATGACGATGACAGAATTTCTCTTAGTACCATTCTGGACTGAGGGTATGGGCATATCGTCAAGCATAGCATAGAGAGAAGTAAGAGGATGCTCTTCCAACATCACACCTTTTAAGTAGTAAATGCTTGAATCACGTACCACCCTTTTAATCAATTCATTAACCTCACGCTTCAGCTTAGTATAGTCACGCTTTAGATCTTGGTAGAGAATATTGTCATTGACTGGTGAACCATGGAGTGGTTGTTCAACAGCTTTCTTGGTTGGAGTCCTATCTGTCGCCTATGCTTAGATGTAGTAGTAGTTTAAGTTTGATTGAGTTATGTAGGTCTGCCATATTTTCCGAAATATATAGGGATAATTATATGGTAATCTCTCAATTATAATAACTATTTCACTTCCTGATAGGACTTAATTTATTTTGTAGGCACCCTATGCAACCATTACAGTTTCTAGTGCAGATATAACACATCATATCAACCCCTTCCACTCCTCTATGCATCTATTACACTTTCCAGTAGGCTCTTCCACTCATTGATGCAACCATTTGAACTTCTCTCAGTAGTCGATTTCACTCCTCTATTCCTCATTAAACTCATCCATGAAACCATTACTCTCCTCTATGACTACAATTAATTATAGGAACTTGTCTTTATCCATCCGCTTTTACACGTTTTTTTTTTAAAAAAAATTGTCATATAGTGGCATGCAATTCACAAATGTTGGATTTTTTTTTAAAACTTCTGCCATATAGTAGTCTTGATCTTAGAAGTCTAGATAAATCCATGTAAAATTATTTTATCCTTGTTTAGGTTTAGGTTTAGGTTCGTTTAGGTTCAAGGTTTAGGGGTTTAGGTTTAGGTTTAGTCTTATTAAAATAAATAAATATAACAATAATAAATGAAAAAAGACAAACAATATTATAAAGAACAATCATACTAATCCATTAACGGAACTCATCCATTAATTTGATTCATAATTTCATCATTACAAATAACTAAAGATAAGACATTATCAAGCTAAGCATTAGTTAATCCTAGCTCTTGAACAAAGAAGATCACAGCCCCTGATGTAGCCTGAACTAGTTCAAAGAGAACAACATTCCCTTTCTTCAGATTATTGTCGACAACAAATTATTTCCACCCATTGACGAGTCTTCTCCGAACACCACTTGTGAGAGTCACAGCCCACTCCTTCCCATTACATCGAAGAGTTGTGTTAACCGAAATAGGAGGAAGATAGCCACATATATTCTTTGAAAGAAACTGCAAAAACATAGTGTAAAGACAGGGTTTAGGGTTCATTGCTAGTTGGGATAATCAACAGTTAAAAATCATGAAAATTTAAAAAAATAAAGTTACTAGATAATCATACCTAATGTACGATCTGAGTACTTTCATCCGAAACCATGGATAGAATTCTTCTTCGATCCATCCGCCCACATTCATGTTTAAAGTATTTATTTTGCTTAGAGAGTTGGAAATATGTCGTTCTTGTGTTTAAGGGATATATAAAGAGTAAAACTTTCAATTTCCCTCCAAACGATGTATTTTTACTTTTCACTTTGTTTCCCTCCAAAAATTTTATTTAACACTTGAGTCCAAAAATGTCATCTTGTTTTCCCTCCTGATATATTACAGCAAAATACAAAAAATATGATTTTTCTTTTATTATAATTAAGATTAACCAAAAATATATTATAATTATATATTTAATATTATATAAATAAGGTCATACATGTGACCTTAATGAATAAAATTATATAAACGGCTATAATATTACTATGAATCACAACGATGTAATTATCATAGTTCATATGACTACAACAACCTTAGCCGGTGGACTTGTATGGTTGCCATTGGCCGATACGTATGACCTTAATGTATGAAATTATATAAACGGCTATTATATTACTACGAATCGCAACGATGTAATTATCATAGTTCATATGACTAAAATATAATAACCTTAGCCGGTGGACTTGTATGGTTGCCATTGGCCGATACGTATGACCTTAATGTATGAAATTATATAAACGGCTATTATATTACTATGAATCGCAACGATGTAATTATCATAGTTCATATGACTACAACAACCTTAGCCGGTGGACTTGTATAGTTGCCATTGGTCGATACGTATGACCTTAATGTATGAAATTATATAAATGCCTATTATATTACTATGAATCGCAACGATGTAATTATCATAGTTCATATGACTAGAACAACCTTAGTCGGTGGACTTGTATGGTTGTCATTGGCACGTATGACCTTAATGAATGAAATTATATAAACGGCTATAATATTACTATGAATCGCAAAGATGTTATTATCATAGTTCATATGACTACAACAACCTTAGCCGGTGGACTTGTATGGTTCCCATTGGCCGATACGTATGACCTCAATGCATGAAATTATATAAACGGCTATTATATTATTATGAATCGCAACGATGTAATTATCATAGTTCATATGACTACAACAACCTTAGCCAGTGAACTTGTATGGTTGTCATTGGCCGATATATATGACCTTAATGTATGAAATTATATAAACGGCTATTATATTACTATGAATCGCAACAATGTAGTTATCATAGTTCATATGACTACAACAACCTTAGCCGGTGGACTTGTATGGTTGCCATTGGCCGATACGTATGACCTTAATGAATGAAATTATATAAACGACTATAATATTACTATGAATCATAACGATGTAATTATCATAGTTCCTATGGCTACAACAACCTTAGCCGGCGGACTTGTATGGTTGTCATTGCCCGATACATATGACCTTAATGTATGAAATTATATAAACGGCTATTATATTACTATGAATCGCAACGATGTAATTATCGTAGGTCATATGACTAAAACAACTTTACTCGGTGGAATTACTTAGTTGCCATTGGCCGATACGTATGACCTTAATGTATGAACATTATATAAACGGCTATTATATTACTATGATTCGCAACGATGTAATTATCGTAGGTCATATGACTAAAACAACTTTACTCGGTGGAATTACTTAGTTGCCATTGGCCGATACGTATGACCTTAATGTATGAACATTATATAAACGGCTATTATATTACTATGATTCGCAACGATGTAATTATCGTAGGTCATATGACTAAAACAACTTTACTCGGTGGAATTACTTAGTTGCCATTGGCCGATACGTATGACCTTAATGTATGAACATTATATAAACGGCTATTATATTACTATGATTCGCAACGATGTAATTATCGTAGGTCATATGACTAAAACAACTTTACTCGGTGGAATTACTTAGTTGCCATTGGCCGATACGTATGACCTTAATGTATGAAAATTATATAAACGGCTATTATATTACTATGATTCGCAACGATATAATTATCATAGGTCATATGACTAAAACAATTTTATTCGGTGAAATTACTTAGTTTCCATTGGCCGATACGTATGACCTTAATGTATGAAATTTTATAAACGGCTATTATATTACTATGAATCGTTGGGGGTATTCTTTTTCTTGTTCATGAATTGACCAGTGACGATCCTTTTGGTTGTAACCAAAATAATCAGCAAACAAATGATTCTATTTAGGTTGTAGATTAGCCATTGAACCCTCTTTTTCTTTTGAAAAATTTCTCGGCATCCTTGTGCTTCTTGTAGGGTCGTTGGTTTTCTTGATAATTTTTGAGTTCACTTGAAGCAATCCACCTATTCTTAAATATTTCTTCTCTCAAACTGTAATGGGCTGCATTTTTCATGTGGGTTTATCAAAAACTGCTTAAAGGGCAATAATTGGAACTGATCTTGAAATGGGTGCCACAGAAAAATTGGAAACCCTATCCTGTTCGATCTCAGAACATAACAAAACTATGACTACTTCGTTGGAAATGGCGGCTCGTAGAGCGGCGGCCTCACTCGCTTCCCCTCCTCGGCCACCGCTTCTCTCGTGCAGCGCCATGTCCTTGCCGAGCAGCTGATCATCACGGGCTTCCTAAGGTCAATTGCTGGTCAGAGCCGATGAATCATGCCCAATGGAAGGAAGACCATTTTGTGATTTTATCTTTGTTAGTTGGGGCTTGCGTTTCTACAGTTGTTACAAATTATTCACTGGAGGCCAGAAAAACAAATAAGAGAATTTGGTGCAAGTATCACAATAAGGTGGGAATTTACGTGGCATCATGCTTAGGTTGGGATATTTTCATGTCCTAAATTAAGAAATTCACTTTAATAATCCAATTTATTGTACATGACAATGATAACTTTAACTCTCATTGGATGAGCTTTCTTATTATTATACAAACGACTAGTTACTTCTAAGCTACTAAATGGGTGGGTTGGTTGCTTCAGCACTGTAATACAGTGCTTTTGATTAGTACCCCAACAAAAATAATTGGTGTATATTATGTTCAGATTGAGCCGAGCGTTGGTGAATTCGTAAAGGAAAAGCTAAGTTGAGTAGGAGATTAGCCGAACTGAGATAAGTATCTTGCACAACTTTGTGTGGGAAACTATCCCATAGGATTGAGTCTTCTTTGTTGATTGTAATCCATGTATGCGAGGTGACGAGTGCGTACTCGGACTTATATGCTAATAGATTGGCCTTTTAGGATTCGTAGGTTCTTATGTTAACTGTGTATGAGTTGTAATTGTTACATTTGAATCCTGGGTTGTTAATTTTATCCTTTCCTGCTTAAATTAGAATTACTTGCTTTTGGATTCCTTCGTTGGCTATTTGATCTTAATTGAATATTTTACCATTCTTATCTTCATACTACATTTGCTTTCTAAAACGGGCAAATTGACCATATTAGTGTTATCTAGCTTTATAGTTATTTAGCCGTAGTTAGAACATCCGTTCGTTGCTGTCAAGCATGCATGTGAGTCTTACATTGTGATTTATATGATTTTTCCCTTATGTGCTACTTGGGTCTAGTTGATAAACATTTATGTCGTTGATAATTCCTTGATGTTGCCTATTACTGGGCCTTTGTTTAAGCTGAGTTTTATTCCGTAAAATTAATTGTTTAGGCGAGATTGGTTATAGATGTTTCCCTTGCCGGGATGATGTTGTTTTTGTTGTTGACTCCCTTGTCGGATGGTATGGTTTCTAGTATTGTTTATGTTGTTAATGATATTGTTTGCATTGTTGACTCCCTTGCCGGGATGTTGTGATTTATGGTTCTTATTGTTGATTCTCCTTGTCAAACTGTCGTTTATGATATTTTAGCACGAGGGGACATTATGTGCCATGTTTATGTTATTTTAGCACGAGGGGATATTATGTGCCATGTTTATGTTATTTTAGCACGAGGGAACATTCTGTGCCATGTTTATGTTATTTTAGCACGAGGGGACATTCCGTGCCATGTTTATGTTATCTTAGCACGAGGGGACATTCCGTGCCATGTTTATGTTATTTTAGCACGAGGGGACATTCCATGTCATGTTTATGATATTTTAGCACAAGGGGACATGCCGTGTCATGTTTCTATTTATTTATTGTGAGGATGAGAGTAAAAGCACGAATGGTGATGTCGTGCACTTGTCTTTGCATTATTACTTTCGTTGTTCCTGTTTGATATTTACTGCACTTGTTTAAGAGTTAATATTCCGTTGATCTAATTCGGATATTCATACTGATCTCTTACTGCATTTATTGACAAGACTTGATGTTCCTCCTGTACTGCATGGCAAGTTTTGAGTTACGAACTGAGTTCCGATAGATTTACCTTGAGGAGATTATAATTACGAGATTTTACTGAAAAGTATTATTGAAAAAGTAATGGTTTCGAAATGATTATATCTGAAAGACTTTTACATCGAATGTATGTTTGAAAAACATTCGTCTCGTATAAAATGATATTTGAAAGTCATTTATTGGGAAAGCATCTTTGAAATTTTCGTATTTTGAAAGAAACTATGTTTTACGTAATTCTCTCTATTAAATATACTTATATATACTTTTGGAGAAAGTATGTTTTCAGAGGAAATCTTTCTATACTAAAATAATTATATTTGCAAAGTTTTTCATATGAACTGCTATTTAAAGGTTTCCACCAGTTTATGGATTTTAATGGCTAAGGCTCGATGTGAACAAACAGACGTAGAGTTGAGTTATTAGTGTTCTCTATTGCATTGTGTTTTCTTCCGGTTTGGCTTGTTTTGCTGTCCATCTTTCTTTGTATTTTTATGTTGTTTCGTGCTTAATTTCTATAATTTCCTTTCGCATTATATTGTCATTGTTGTAAATTATTCCGTAAAGTCTTAGATAGATGTAGTGTTCGGTTTTTTCTATATTCATGTCAGTTATTTTGTAGACTAGTGGTGTCTTGAATAGTCCTCGTCACTACTCCACCGAGGTTAGTCTTGATACTTACGGGGCACTGTTGTGGTGTGCTCATACTACACTTCTGCATATTTTTGTGTGCAGATCCATGTATATATTGTAGTAGTTGCGTGGATGATTGCCGGGGAGACTCAAGGTAACCTGTTGTTGCATTCGTAGGCTTCAGAGTCACCTTCTTATAAGTAGTATTAATGCACTGTTGTATTTATTTCCAAACAGCTGTATTTAGAAGTCGTAGGAGACTCGTAGAGCTTATGACTTGTATTACCGGTTTTGGAAAAATTTGTAAACTCTGTCAAGATTCTATATCGAGGCTGTTAGTTTTTATTTTATTATTGTTGTTATTCAGTAACTGTTAGGCTTACCTAGTCTCTAAGACTAGGTGCCATCACGATACCCAACATAGGGAAATTTGGGTCGTGACAAAAATCTCCATTTGGATAACCGAAGTGTCAAGGTAAATATTTCATAACTTAACCGTAATGCATTTTCATATGTGGAACATATTTTGTGCTATGAGCCAACCTTTAATTTGGGATATTTTTTCTAGATATTGGCTGCAAGTGCAGGTCAAGTACCAACTAGTCTTCCCTTTTATGTTGACTATGTGAAACATCTTTACCTCGATGATCTTTATCAGAGTGAATTATCTTTCGTCCCTTGTGTTTTGAGCTTGATGAGAAGCTTCCCATGTTTGGAATATCTGGAAATCAAGGTTCTTACTTAATCATCATAGGTCTTTTCTTTTGCGTTCTTACTGAATTATATTTCGTCGCTTGTATTCTTACTTAAACATCTCCATTTATTTTTTTTATTCTTAGGTGGATAATAGTGAGGTACCTTTTGCTCTGGATAACATTGACTTGGAAGAAAGGTTTGGAGATACAACATTCAACAACCTTAGAGTCATTATGATTAGGAGTATTCGACGGATAAATCCTCACATGCGACTGCTCAAGCTTCTTTTGGCGAAGTCTCCGGCTCTTCTGATAATAAAAATTGAGTCATTAACCTATGAAGATAGTGAAAGTATCAAAGCACTAACTGAGCGGCCAGAATTTCAGTGTGCATCACCTGAAGCAGAAATTATTTTAAAAGTTCAAATTAAGTAGTACTGGTATATACCATGTGTTAATTTTGTATTGAACACTATTCTCTTAATTTTCTGTTAATATTATGTTACTATTATGTTAATGCCATTTTGTGTTGCAAATTCTGCTATTTATCTTGCAAATTTTGCTGTTTGTTAATGTCATTTTGTGTTGCAAATTCTGTTATTTTTTATTATTTATATTGTGGCAGTTATTTTCTATTAATATATGCAAATTTTGTTGTTTGTCTGTTACTAGACAACTTAATGTTTCCCTCTGTTACTAGAGATCACCATTTTGTAACTTATTATATCTTCACTAGACGTAAGAGCACATCCCAAAAGTATGGACTGCCTATGCTGATTTACACCAACAAATGAAGCAAATGGCATATTGTACCGATTCACTAGGTATGTTGTATCGAGGCATATTACATCATGAAATTCCTCATATGCAATCTTGGAGTGTGAATGAACCCATACGACATTACGAAGTCGACCAAAACCATCCATATCTATGGAGTAGTAAAATTTCCTATCTTTTTGCTGCATGTCACTGAAGAACTTGAGCAATGATTGTGCGTCCCCTTCCTGCAAATGAAGCTTTCTACTCTTCAAAGTATAATTTCGACAATCCTTTGGTGTACAACCTAGATTTTTGGGGCCACCGGCAAGTACTTCAGCGACTCTTATACTTTTTTGAGGGTCTTAAGCCAGCAATATCTTTGGCTACAAGAGTTCTCTTAAGAGAAGTGATATGTGTCCAGCCATCAATCGTGATAGTGCTGGTTCCAATTGATGATTATATTTTTTAATCACCTTTTAAACACGCCATGAACCATTCTCCTCCAAAACTCTCTTTATTCTAGCAGGGCAGTTCATCCTCTTGGTAACATGCTTATTCCTTGGTTTTCTAGACCTATCACAACCATATTGAACATGCCTAACAATATCACCACCTTTTTTGTTTGATGTTCTTTTAACAATGCAAAACCATGATAATCTTACATATTCTTTATAAAAATCAAACATAACATCCTTACTAGTGAACCTCATCCCAGTAATTGGACCAATTATGAGATCTTCTTTATTGAACTCATTGGGCATTTCCCTTTCCTCTCCAGCTTCTGCCTCTTCCTCTAAATAATGGTCGTCATCATCATCATCATAATCATAATCATCGTCATCAGCAGCACCATCGTCAACATGATTTTCTCCATCATTGTAACGACCTGGTCCGCCGTTACGTAAAACCTGCATTATAATTGTTTTTATTAACCTATCATAGGTTAGTTATTATATTATTTATGTGTTATAGTCTATAGGCTTGAAATCGGAATGGTTAAATGAGAATTCAGTAACTTAGTCTTTAAAAGATAGCCTTATAATGGGAAAAGTCAACTGAGAGTTGACTTATTGGGAAAGGACCTCGAAATGCGGATTTTATGGCTCAGATAGCTTCGTTAGGTGATTTGGGACTTAGGAGTGTGCTCGGAATATTTTTGTGATATCCGGTGTAAAATTAGGCTTGAATTGGCGAAAGTTAGTTTTTGGCGATTTCCGATCGGTAGCGGAAAATAGGCTATCGGGGTCGGAATGGAATTCCGATAGTTGGAACAGGTTTATAATGTCATTTTGGATATGTCTGCAAAATTTCAGGTTAATCGGAGTTGTTTTGGGTAGTTTCGGCATCGTTGGAGGATTTTAGAAATTTCGAATTTCATAGGCTTGATTTTGGTGTGATTCTGGTGTTTTGATGTTATGTTTGATGTTTCGGAGGCTCTACTAAGTTTGAATGATCATATATGAGGTGTGGGTATGTTTGGCTGGGGTCCCGAGGGGCTCGGGATGGTTTCGAAAGACTAACGGGGAATTTGGAATGATTTTTGTCACTGCTGGTTCTGTTGCTGGGGTTTTTCACACCTGCGGATGGGGAGCCGCAGATACGGTTTCGCAGGAGCGGACGTGGCACCGCAGGTGCGGAAGTTGGCCAAGTGAGGGTATTTCCGCAGGTGCGAGGTAATTGCCGCACCTGCGAGGCCGCAGGTGCGGGAGGTCAATTGCAGGTGCGGGATTTGAGGGCCTTAGGATTTTTCCGTAGGTGTGCACCTGGGATCCGCAGGTGCGGTTCCACAGATCCGTGTAAGTGGTCGTAGGTGCGGACCCACTGGACAAAAGGTATAAAAACGTGCGTTCACAAATTTTAGCCATTTTCTCAATATTTCATCCAGGTTTGAAGCTTTTGGAAGGGTTTTGAAGAGGGGATTCGACAGTTCTTCACCAAGGTAAGATTTTTGGACTCTAAACTCGTTTATATGTGATTAAAGGTCGAAATTATGGTGGAAATGAGGGAAAAACCAGTGTAAATTGGGTGACTAGGGCTTGGGATTAAGAATCTTTAAAATGGTGATTTGAGGGGTCATTTGGACTCCGAATTTAGTGTTCTTTATATGTACGGACTCGTGAGATGACGAAGAACAGTTTGGTATAAAAAAATTTGAATTTTGGGACGTGGGTTGGGGGTCTGGTTTTGACCAATTTCGGAATTTTTTGAGTATTTTGATACATTTCGATTGGGATTAGTTTCTTAGCATATTATAATTATATACATCTGATTGTTGGTAGATTTGGAGCACTCGGAGGCCGAATTTAGAGGCAAGGGCACTGCAGAGTAGTGTATTAGCCGGTTTTGAGGTAAGTAATGCTTCCAAACTTGCAACTGAGGGTTTGAAACCCCAAACTATTTGATATTTGTTGTTAATTAAGGTGACGCACTTGCCAAGTGACGGGCATGCGGGCGCTTACCAAATATTTGTAGCCTGGCTCAACCCATGGCACTGTTTACTGGTTATCTGAGATTGATATTGTACTATTGTCACGACCCCAGTTCGCCCTCCATGAACATGTCGTGACGGCACCTAGTCCCTACAACTAGGTAAGCCTAACAATGCGGAAGATAAACCATAATTGCGGAAGAAAATAATTAAAAATAAACATCCTATAAGGTGCCGCTCGGCACATACAATAACGCCTCTCGAAGCTAACACAATTCCCAAAACCCGGAATCTCACAAATCCCAAGCTAAAGGATACATAAGAAGCTCTAACTCAAGAATATCTAAACAAAGGAAAAATACTAAAAGGATACACTTATTACAGAAGGTAGAAAGTGACTCTTCGGCCTGCGGACGTAGCAGATATACCTCGAAGTCTCTATAGAAACGCCTCCTTCCAAGGCTGACAGAACTGAATGGGAGTACCTGTATCTGCACAACAAAAATGTGCAGAAGAGTAGCATGAGCACACCACGGCGGTGCCCAGTAAGTATCAAGACTAACCTCGGTGGAGTAGTGACGAGGGACAGTCGAGACACCTACCGGTCAAATAAACAGTATAATCATATGTACAACGGAAATGATATATAAATATGTAAAGACTGCACGAAAAGAACATTAATGCTACAATTCACCATAAGGGAGAAAGAACAGCAAGCAACAATGAGGAAAATGATAAATGATGATATGTAATGACGACAAGAATCCCAATCCAAATCCCAAGGTCATAACACAGTAAGGGGGAAAACAAATTAATAACTCATAACCTACGATGATGTTCACACATAAGGTCTTATTCAACTATTTCCACAATCTTACCAAATCTCGGAGAAACCACCACTCCCGAAACCCCAGTATCTTAAATCTAACACTTGACATCCTGTGCCCCATCAGTCTCTCAGTCATACTAACAACTAACTGGCTAACTAGGGCCAATATCACATGTATGATGGGTAAACGAGGGCGTACCACCACCCTTAGCAAAACAAGAGGAATTCACCTCTAATAGGAGTGTTCAACTACGTGTATGCTTGTGCAAGTTTTTTAATGAGAATTCTACCAACAAGTAACATAAAAAGGAGAATGAAACGCACGTACAATGTTTCCTCACAACTCCCAAGCGATAAAACTCATACAGGTAAGTAACCCACAATCACAATATTAAACAACATAGAAATGCCTCCACAGGTTGTCACAATTCTTTACAACTAACCCCTGACATAGCCCACCTTATTTCGCCACGTGTGCAAATAATAATATAATAAGTGCCGCGTTATTCCGCCACACGTGCATCATAATTTTCCCACCCTATTCCGTCATATGCGCAACCCACATATAAGTATATAAACATATCCCGCCTTATTACGCCGCATGTGCAATACATCAATAGCAACAATAGCACGGCAAAGACCTCGTGCATCACAATATCAACAACCGCACGGTAGAAATCTCGTACATCATAATATCAACAACCGCACGGCAGAAACCTCGTGCATCACAATATCAACAACCGCACGGCAGAAACCTCGTGCATCACAATATCAAGTACAACACCACGAATGGCAATGTTTACAAGAACAATGCACGGAAATCAACTCAGGTGCCTCCATTCACCAGGAGACGGTACAACTAGCGCACAAGGAATAACCATAACAGAGAAGCGTAATAAGAACAACGCAACAAGGGAAAATAATATGAAACAACGATTCCATAATACGTAGTTCAACAATAAGAGGTTAACATGAATCAATAATTTCAAATAAGGAATTATCAACTAAACATAGGATATCTAACTCCTTTTACAGTTGGGCAAGTTACGAAGGGTATACAACGATTTCAATTAAGGATGAGCAGAGGAAAGATAATCGTAACCTCCATTAAGACCGATTAATTACATGAGAGATACTAATGATTTCCAAATAGAGACAAGTAATTACGAGAGATAACACGACTATGGAAGGGTAGGGATCTTCAGTTAAACCAAGCAATAGTCAATTAGGTAACAAGAATAAACCAAAAAGGGCAATTAATTTCCAAGTAAACACATGTAGAGGTGAAACTAATAACAGGGAACTCAATCAGATCAAAAAGAACTTCATACTCAATAATTACAAGGAGCTAAGAACCTAATAAGGGCAAATTTCCACAAACAAATCCGAGCACGCACTCGTCACCTCACGTACAAGGAATACAATCAATAGAGAAGACTCAAATCCTAAGGGGAAGTCCCCCACACAAGGTTAGACAAGATACTTACCTCGAACCGGCTCAAAATCAACTCGAAACCACACGTTTGCCACGAGTATCCGACTCCAAGTGGCCCAAATCTATTCAATTCAATTACATATCGTAAATAACATCTCAAGCAACTGATTCTACCATTTAATTCAAAGCTAAGACGCGAATTTAGATAAAATGACCAAAATGCCCCTCAGTCCAACATCTCAGAATCGGGTGAAATTAACGTTTTCAGAAACCTCATACTCTCATGAGTCTAACCATATAAAAATCTCTCAAAACGGATGTCAAAAACCCAATCAAAACTCAAAAATTTGGTCTATGAAGTTTTACCCATTTTTCATTCAAAAATCCGAAATTAAGGAGGAATTAGTCATTAGATTAGTGGGTTTTAAGCAAAATCGAGTAGAGAATCGTTACCCAGCATTTGCCCACGAAAAACCTTCAAAATTTCTCCCAAATCCGAGCTCCCAAGCTTGTGTTTTGGTAAAAATGGCTAACCCTCAGATTTTGAGATGTTTATAACTGCCCAGGCATTTAATGCATCGCGAACGCGGAAGTAGGATCGCGTTCGCGAAAAAGAAAAAGTGAAGGCTGAAAAATTTCCCTTCGCTAACGCGAGGGACATCATGCGAACGCGAAGGTCTGGCTGATGAAGCTACGCGAACGCGACGCTTGGAACGCGAACGCGATGAATAAAATAGCAAGGTCCAGAAGTTACTCTACGCGAACGCGTGAGAGCTTACGCGAATGCGATGGGCAAGCAAGCTGGGCTTCGCGAACACGGGAGGGGTCATGCAAAAGCGAAGAGGAAAATTCCAGGTGGTCTTCATCAAGGCATCGCGATCGCGAAGAAAGATATCAGAAGCATCAACTTCAGCAGTTCAAAATGGAAGAAAATGATCCGTAGCCCATCCGAAACACACCCTAGGCTCCCGGGACCCCGTCTAATCACACACAAAAGTCATATAACCTAACATGGACTCGCTCGAAGTCTCAAATCACTTAAAACAACATGGAAACGATGAATCAAACCAAAAATCAAGCTTATGAACTTCCAGTTCTTCAAATATCGAATCTCATGCCGAAACCTATCAATTCAACTCGGAATGACGCCAAATTTTGCAGACAAGTCCAAAATGATATAACGGAGCCGCTCCAACTTCCGGAATTCCATTCTGACCCTCGTATCAAAAACTCACTATCGAATTGGAAATTTCAAAAATTCAAGCTTCGGCATTTCAAGCCTAAATGAGCTACGGACTTCCAAAATGCGTTCCGAACACGCGCCTAAGTCCAAAATAACCATACAAAGCTGTTGAGATCTTCCACGACCTATTCTGAGGTCGTTTACCCAAAAGTCCAATTCCCGTCAACTTTTCACCGTTCAAACTTCCAAGACAAGGTTCCTTTTTCCAATTTGACTCTAAACCATCTGAAAGCCGAATTCCACGATGCACGCAAGTCGATAATCATATTCTGAAGTTTTTCCAGACCTTATGCTGCTAAACAGAACTTGATTTCTCAAAACGACCGGTCGGGTCGTTACAACTGTGAAGGTGGTAATTACCTTGAACGAAATAGAAATCATGCTAAGTATAAATATTAAGGCTTCATGCCAATGTGTTTAGACCGGAATGGTCGATTATTGTTGTCTCTATCTGTGATTATTACTTTCATGCACTTAGTCCTGTTATAGTATATGTTTCATGCCTCAGTCTCGTAAGTTTCTAATTTGTTCTATATTATCATTGGTTTGAGTTGATTTTCATATGTTAGAGCATTGTGAGTGAGACTGGAGGGTACTGTCTGAGTGAGGCTTGGATCCTGGTTTTGAGACAGTTATAAGGTCGGACTGCACACCGCAGCGATCCTGAAATCACGCCTTCGTTGGCTTGATATAGCGCTTAGACTGAAAGGAGCCCCTCCGGAGCCTATACACCCCCAATGAGCGGACAGATATTGAGGGATGGATTTCCCTGGTCATGGATTTGTCCGAGTATTCTGTTCCGGAGATGGACTTCTCCGTGGTTATCATGTTCCGGAGATGGATTTCTCCGCGGGGGGCTGGATCGGCCTTTTTCCTAAATACTTGGTGACTGTGTCACTTGTGTTTATGTAATATCCGGGATGGACTTCCCTGGGTCTGAAGGCCGTATTCTAGTACTGAGTGGACCACCTTATGAGGGCTTGATCAATGAGTACACATCATTCTTGGTTCTATGTGCATTCATGCTAGTATGCAGAGTTACAGACATATCTTGATACGTCGTGTTTAATTTCTGATATATTATTGTCATGTCCAATTTGTATACTGTTGTTTGAATTATCAGAGGTTTAGTTCGTCACTACCTCTCAGCCCGTAATTTGGTTTCGTTACTACTGAGTTGGTGTACTCACATTACCCCTTGCACCTTGTGTGCAGATCCAGGTACAACGAAATTTAGTTCGGGTCAGTGAGCACAACAGTTTCATCAGAGTTGACGATGTAGCAGCTGGCGATTGTGATCTCGTCTTCTCTTTCCTTTCTACCTGTCGTATTTATTTTCATACTATGTTAGTCATTTCTTTTGGTTGTATTAAGTATTAGCAGCTCATGACTGTGTGACACTGGATCCGTGGTTGGTAGGATTTGTTCTTTTGAATTTCATAAACTGGTTTTCCCAAAAATATTGGATTTACTATTATTATTATTATTGATTTCAGACTTGTTAAAAAGAGCATTATATTGGAAATTGTGTTTAGCTAGATAAAATGGGTGGCTTGCCTAGTTCCACGACAGGCGCCATAGAGACTCCTGAAATGGGTCGTGACAAGTTGGTATCAGAGCGCTAGGTTAAATAGGTCTCACTAGTCATGAGCAGGTTTAGTAGAGTCTTGTGGATTGGTACGAAGACGTCTGTACTTATCTTCGAGAGGCTACAGAACCTTTAGGAAAAATCTCACATTCTTTGAATTCTGTCGTACGAATATGTTGAACTCTGAAACTAAACTTCTGTTGTTTTCATTCTCTCACAGATGGTGAGGACTCGTGCTACTGATAGTGGTGACCAGATCCCAGCAGGACCAACCCAAGGTCGAGGTCGTGGTCGCGGCCGTGGAAGAGGGAGGGGTGCAGCCCGCACAGCAGCCGGGGAAGTACCTGTGGACCCTCCCATTGCCCAGGAGCAGGTCCCCACATCTGAGATTCCAGCGGGGCTGACTCAGGCACCAGTAGTGCCCATTGTGATTCCGGGTCTTCAGGATACCCTAGCCCAGATTTTGACGGTGTGCACCAGCTTGGCACAGGCCGTCGCTATGTCCACTACTGCTACTACTTCTCAGGCCGGGGGAGGCATCCAGACTCCAACTGCCCGGACACCTGAGCAGGTCACCCAGGGACTTCAAACACCTGGGGCAGCCCCAGTGCAGCAGATTGCTCAGGTAAAGGATTATGTGGTCACAGCTTTAGCTGATGATGAGTAGCATAGGTTGGAGAGGTTCACCAGACTCCAGCCTCCGACTTTTAGGTGTACAGAGGGCGAGGATGCCCAGGCCTTATTGGACAAATGTCAGAGGATACTACGTACCGCATGGATATTAGAGGCCAGCGAGGTTCCATTCACTACATTCCAGTTTTCAGGAGCTTCACTTGCTTGGTGGGAGGCCTATGAGAGGCGTAGACCCGCTGATACAGCACCCCTTACATGTCACATGTTCTTTATTCTCTTTCTGGAGAAGTATATACCACAGTCTCGCAGATAGGAGCTGCGCAGAGAGTTCGAGCAGTTGCGTCAGGGAGACATGACCGTGACGCAGTATGAGATGAGGTTCTCTGAGTTAGCCCGTCATGCCATCTGGCTAGTTCCCACAGACAGGGAGAGGATTCAGAGATTTGTTGATGGTCTCGCTTCCCAGCTACAGGTTCTTCTGACCATGGAGAGGGTATTCAGTGCTTCTTTTGAGAGGTAGTTGACATAGCCAGGGAGATTGAGTCAGTGCGCCGACATGAGCATGTTGAGAGAGAGGCCGAGATGCCTCGAGGTTCTGGTAATTATAGTGGTGATCACTCGGGAGGTCAGTCTCGGCACAGTAGAGGCAGACCATTCAGGCCTCCTCCGCCAGCCCGTCCAGCTTACAGTGGTGCTTCATCAGAACACGGTCCTTGTTGCTCTCATCCAGACTGTTCCACATTTAGTGCACTTCCAGCCAGAGCTCATCTCGGCCACCATCAGTTCAGGGTTCCTCAGCACATGGTTCTTCTAGCAGCTACCCTGGTCCCAGGGGTTCCCTTCAGTCCCCATCGCCAATTGCTGGTAGAGGTTGTTTCGAGTGTAGGGATCCGGGTCACATCAAGAGGTATTGTCCCCGTCTTTCTGGTAGTTCATTTTAGCACTGGAATCAGCCTCCAGCTTCAGCACCAGTTTCTACACCACCCGCTCAGGCAGCCAAGGGTGGAGGTTAGTCAGAGGCTGCCCCAGAGGGGGAGGTCGATCAGGTGGAGGGCAGGCCCATTTCTATGCACTTTCGGGCAGACCAGATGCCATGGCTTCAGATGCAGTGATTATATGTATTATCTCAGTCCGTCACCGGGATGCTGCAGTATTATTTGATCCCGGTTCTACGTATTCATATTTCTCTTCATACTTTGCACATTTCTTGGATACACCCCGTGAATCCTTATTTTCAGTTGTTCATGTGTCGACTCCGGTGGGGGATAATGTTGTGGTAGAACGGGGTGTACCAGTCTTGTATTATATCTATTGGGGGTCGAGAGACCCGGGCAGATCTATTATTACTTAGCATGGTTGACATCGATGTGATTTTAGCCATGGATTGGCTATCTCCATGCCATGCGGTTCTCGAATGTCACGCCAAGACCGTGACCTTAGCGATGCCCGGATTGCCGAGGATTGAGTGGAGAGGTTCGGTGGAGTATGTGCCTAGCAAGGTGATTTCCTTTCTGAAGGCTCATCGTATGATTGGGAAGGGGTGTGAGTCTTATCTGGCCTTTGTAAGGGATGTTAGTAGTGAGACTCCTTCCATTAATTTTGTTCCCGTGGTCCGTGAGTTCCCGGACGTTTTCCCAGCAGACTTGCCAGGCATGCCGCCTGACAGGGACATTGATTTTGGTATTGACGTATTGCCTAAGACCCAGCCTATCTCTATTCCTCCTTACCGCATGGCCCCAGCAGAGTTGAAGGAATTGAAAGAACAACTTCAGGAACTCCTAGATAAGGGGTTCATCCGGCCTAGTGTATCGCCTTGGGGTGCATCGGTGTTGTTCGTAACGAAGAAGGACGGATCCATGCGTATGTGCATTGACTATAGGTAGTTGAACAAGGTTACGGTGAAGAACCGGTATCCTTTGCCCCATATTGATGACTTGTTCGATCAGCTTCAGGGAGCTAGGGTGTTCTCCAAGATCGACTTGAGGTTTGGGTACCATCAGCTGAAGATTTGGGATTCTGATATTTCGAAGACTGCTTTTAGGACCAGATATGGCCACTATGAGTTTCTGGTTATGTCTTTTAGGCTGACCAATGCCCCAACCGCGTTCATGCATTTGATGAACAACGTGTTTTAGCCTTACCTTGATTCATTCGTTATTGTGTTCATTGATGACATCCTGGTGTACTCTTGTAGCCAGGAGGAGCACGCTCAACATTTGAGGGTTGTGTTGCAAAGATCAAGGGAGGAGAAGCTTTGTGCAAAGTTCTCCAAATGTGAGTTTTGGCTTAGTTCGGTAGCTTTCTTGAGTCACGTAGTGTCTAGCGAGGGATTCAGGTGGACCCGACGAAGATAGAGGCAGTCAGAGTTGGCCCAGACCGTCCTCAGCTACTGAGATTAGGAGTTTCTTAGGTTTGGCGGGTTATTATCGTCGCTTTGTGGAGGGATTTTCTTCTATTGCTTCACCTTTGACCAGATTGACCCAGAAGGGTGCTCCATTCAGATGGTTCGATGAGTGTGAGGAAAGCTTTCAGGAGCTCAAGTCAGCATTGACTACAGCTCCAGTATTGGTATTGCCTGCAGGTTCGAGTTATTACACAATTTATTGTGATGCTTCTCGAGTTGTATTGGGAGCGGTTTTGATGCAGGACGGTAGGGTGATTGCCTACGCGTCCAGACAGTTGAAGGTGCACGAGAAGAATTATCCACTGTACGATTTTGAGTTAGCTGCCATTGTTCATGCCTTAAAGATTTGGGGGGATTACTTGTATGGGGTACCGTGAGATTTTCACTGATCATCGTAGCTTGCAGTATCTACTAAGGTAGAAGAACTTGAATTTGCGTCAGAGGAGATGGTTAGAACTTCTTAAGGACTATGAATTAACTATTTTGTATCACCCGGGAAAGGCCAATGTAGTGGCCGATGCCTTGAGTCGCAGAGCCGAGAGTTTGGGGATCCTAGCTTACCTTTCAGTAGCAGAGCGACCGTTAGCACTTGATGTTCAGGCTTTAGCGGGACAGTTGGTGAGATTGGATTTGTCAGACCCTCCGCGGGTGGTAGCTAGCATGGCTTCCCGGTCTTCTTTATTTGATCATATTAAGGCACACAGTATTATGACCGCCACGTGTTAGTTCTTCAGGATAGAGTTCGTTGGGGTGATGTCCGGGATGTGACTATTGGTGATGACGGAGTTATGAGGATGCAGGTCCGTATTTGCATGCCCAATGTGGATGGTATTCGAGAGTTGATATTAGCAGAGGCTCACAGTTTGCGGTATTCTATTCATCCGGGTGCCGCGAAGATGTACCAGGATCTGAGACAGCAGTATTGGTGGAGGCGGATGAAGAGAGACATTGTGGAGTACGTAGAACAGTGTCTCAACTGCCAGCAGGTCAAGTATGAGCACTAGAGACCAGGTNGTTTTGATGCTATTTGGGTCATTGTGGATAGATTGACCAAGTCCGCGCACTTCATTCCTGTCAGCACTTCTTATACTTCAGAGCGGTTAGCTGGTATTTACATTAAGAAAATTGTCCGATTGCATGGAGTTTCGGTTTCTATTATTTCCGACAGAGGTACTCAGTTCACATCTCAATTTTGGAGGGTCGTACAGAGAGGTATGGGTATTAAGGTAGAGTTGAGCACGGCATTTCATCCTCAGACCGACGGGTAGTCGGAAAGGACTATTCAGATTTTGGAGGACATGTTACGGGCTTGTGTAATTGATTTTGGTGGTTCATGGGATAAGTTCCTGCCACTAGCAGAGTTTGCATATAACAACAGCTATCAGTCAAGTATTCAGATGGCCCCATATGCGACTTTATATGGTAGGAGGTGTAGATCTCCGGTTGGTTGGTTCGAACCTCGTGAGGCTAAGTTATTGGGCACATATTTGATTCAGGATGCGTTGGAGAAGGTGAAGTTGATTCAGGATCGACTTCGCACGGCACAGTCTAGACAGAAGAGTTATGCGGACTGGAAGGTTCGAGATGTGTCTTTTATGGAAGGGGATAAGGTACTGCTGAAGGTATCACCCATGAAGGGTGTTATGAGGTTTGGAAAGAGAGGAAATCTAAGTCCGCGGTTTATTGGTCCTTTCGAGGTGCTTTAGAAGGTTGGAGAGGTGGCTTATAGACTTGCCTTGCCACCCAGTCTATCGAGTGTTCATCCGGTATTTCATGTGTCGATGCTCAGAAAATATGTTGGTGACCCGTCTCATCTGTTAGACTTCATCACAATTCAACTCGAGGATGATATGTCTCATGGTAGAGCCAGCAGCTATTTTGGCTCGCGAGGTCAGAAAGTTGAGGTCAAAGGAGATAACTTCAGTAAAGGTGCAGTTGAGAGGTCACCCAGTGGAGGAGGCTACTTGGGAGACCTAGCGGGATATGCAGAGAAAATATTCTCACTTGTTTGAGACTCCAGGTATGTTTCTAGACACGTTCGAGGACGAACGTTTGTTTAAGAGGGAGAGAATGTAACGACCCGGTCCGTTGTTACGTAAAACCTGCATTATAATCGCTATTATTGACTTGTCATTGTTTGGTTATTATATTATTGATGTGTTAGAGTCGATAGCCTTGAAATCAAAATGGTTAAATGAGAATTCAGTAACTTAGTCTTTAAAAGATAGTCTTATAATGGGAAAAGTCAACTGAGAGTTGTCTTATTGGGAAACGACCTCGGAATGAGGATTTTATGGCTCGAATAGCTTCGTTAGGTAATTTGGGACTTAGGAGTGT
The DNA here is from genome assembly GCA_005239525.1 of Nicotiana knightiana. Classification (NCBI taxonomy): domain Eukaryota; kingdom Viridiplantae; phylum Streptophyta; class Magnoliopsida; order Solanales; family Solanaceae; genus Nicotiana; species Nicotiana knightiana. The sequence goes on along the minus strand of ML380413.1, from coordinate 30,221 downwards.
GTTCGGAATATTTTTGTGATGTCCGGTGTAGAATTAGGCTTGAATTGGCGAAAGTTAATTTTTGGCGATTTTCGGTCGGCAGTGGAAAATAGGATATCGGGGTCGGAATGGAATTCGACGGTTGGAACAGGTTCATAATGTCATTTTGGATATGTCTACAAAATTTCAGGTTAATCGGAGTTATTTTGGGTAGTTTTGGCATCGTTGGAGGATTATAGAAATTTCAAAGTTCTTAGGATCGAATTTGATGTGATTCTTGTGTTTTGATGTTATGTTTGATGTTTCGGAGGCTCGACTAAGTTTGAATGATCATATATGAGGTATGGGTATGTTTGGTTGGGGTCCCGAGGGGCTCGGGATGGTTTCGGATGGCTAACGGGGAATTTGGAATGATTTTTGTCACTGATGGTGTTTTTCGCACCTGCGGATGGGGAGCCGCAGGTGCAGATGTTGGCCAAGTGAGGGGATTTCCGCAGGTGCGAGGTAATTGCCGCACCTGCGAGGCCGCAGGTGCGGGAGGTCAATCACAGGTGCGGGATTTGAGGGCCTTAGGATTTTTCCGCAGGTGCGCACCTGGGATCCGTAGGTGCGGTTCTGCAAGTGCATGTAAGTGGTCGCAAGTGCGGACCCACTGGACAGAAGGTATAAAAACATGCGTTCGCGAATTTTAGCCATTTTCTCAATATTTCATCTAGGTTTGAAGCTTTTGAAAGGGTTTTGAAGAGGGGATTCGATAGTTCTTCACCAAGGTAAGATTTTTGGACTCTAAACTCGTTTATATGTGATTAAAGATCGGAATTACGGTGGAAATTAGGAAAAAATCAGTGTAAATTGGTTGATTAGGGCTTGGGATTAAGAATCTTTAAAATGGTGATTTGAGAGGTCATTTGGACTCCGAATTTAGTGTTCTTTATATGTACAGACTCGTGAGATGATGAAGAATAGTTTGATATAAAAATTTCTGAATTTTGGGACGTGGACCCGGGGGTCGGGTTTTGACCAATTTCGGAATTTTGAGTATTTTGATACATTTCGATTGAGATTAGTTTCTTAGCATATTATAATTATATACATCTGATTGTTGGTAGATTTGGAGCACTCGGAGGCCGAATTTAGAGGCAAGGGCACTGCAGAGTAGTGTATTAGCCGGTTTTGAGGTAAGTAATGCTTCTAAACTTTCAACTGAAGGTTCGAAACCCCAAACTATTTGATATTTGCTGTTAATTAAGGTGACGCACTTGCCAAGTGACGGGCATGCGGGCGTTTACCAAATATTTGTAGCCTGGCTCATCCCATGGCACTGTCTACTGGTTATCTGAGATTGATATTGTACTATGAAGGTGGTAATTAACTTGAACGAAATAGAAATCATGCTAAGTATAAATATTAAGGCTTCATGCCGATGTGTTTAGACTGGAGTCGATTATTGCTGTCTCTATTTGTTATTATTGCTTTCATGCACTCAGTCATGTTATAGTATATGTTTCACGCCTCAGTCTCGTAAGTTGCGAGTTTATTCTATATTATCATTGGTTTGTGCTGATTTTCATATGTTAGAGCATTGTGAGTGAGACTGGAAGGTACTGGCTGAGTGAGGCGAGCCTAGTTTTGAGACAGTTATGAGGTCAGATTGCACACCGCAACAATCCTGAAATCATGCCTTTGTTGGCTTAATATAGCGCTTGGGCTGAAAGGAGCCCCTCCAGAGTCTATACACCTCCAATGAGCGCACAGATATTAAGGGATGGATTTCCCTGGTCATGGATTTGTCCGAGTATTCTGTTCTGGAGATGGACTTCTCCGTGGTTATCATGTTCCGGAGATGGATTTCTCTATGGGGGCTACATTGGCCTTTTTCCTCAGTACTTGGTGATTGTGTCAATTGTGATTATGTAATATCCGGGATGGACTTCCCTGGGCCTGAAGGCCGTATTCTAGTACTGAGTGGACCACCTTATGAGAGCTTGATTAATGAGTACACATCCTTCTTGGTTCTATATGCATTCATGCTAGTATGCAGAGTTACAGACATATCTTGATACATTGTGTTTAATTCCTGATATATTATTGTCATGTCCAATTTGTATAATGTTGTTTGAATTATCAGAGGTTTAGTTCGTCACTACCTCTCAGCCCGTAGTTTGGTTTCGTTACTACTGAGTTGTACTCACATTACCCCCTGCACCTTGTGTGCAGATCCAGGAACATCAAAATTTAGCTCGGGTCTGTGCACAGCAATTTCATCAGAGTGACGAGGTAGCAGCTGGCGACCGTGATCTCGTCTTCTCTTTCGTTTCTACCTGTTGTATTTATTTTCAGACCGTGATCTGGTCTTTTGAATTTCATAAACTGGTTTTCCCAAAAATATTGGATTTACTATTATTATTATTATTATTGATTTCAGACTTGTTAAAAAAGGCATTATATTGGAAATTTTGTTTAGTTAGATAAAATGGGTGGCTTGTGTGGTTCCACGACAAGCGCCATCACGACTCCGGAAATGGGCGTGACAATCATTGACGTTGTCGTCTGAATCAATGTCGATCGAATCATCTTCATTCATCAAATTGTCGTCCGAATTCAACCCCAATGATATGTGTAATGCATTCCTTAGTTAATCTGACCTAGTTTCTAGGCTGTTATTCAGGTTTAATGGCTCCAAAGCTTCAGCTTTTGCAATCAAAATTAGGTCTGCGGAACACTCATGTGAGACGTTTGAAATTACTCTACAGAAGGTTGATTCTCTGCAAGAGTTTCTTGATAATTCAGATGATGAACAAACTAAGAATTTGCACAGAAAAGTCAAATACATAGAAAATAAAGCAGAAGATGAAGTTGAATCACTAATAAAAGTTGTTATGAACGAACAATGGAATGAAGTCCCTCAAAAGGATACCCTCAAAAAATTTTTTAAGATCTTACAGCAAGCTATAGAAAAAGTTGATTCCCTCAAGGAAGAGCTCATCAAGTACAGTCATAATAACAATTTGCAAGCTGTAAATTCCTCGCTCGGTGATTCATGTACTTCTCCACGATTGCATGCTCCAACCCTTGAGAATGATATGGGGTACAACAATGAACAAACAAGCATGTTGGGTCAATTTACTGGAGGCTCAACTCAAATGGAAGTCATCTCTGTTACAGGGATGGGCGGCATCGGTAAGTCAACTTTTGCCAAAAAGTTATTTACTGATCCCTCAGTTTTGAGCTTCTTCGATACTTGTGGATGGATTACTATTTCTGAGAACTATAGTTATAGAAAGATGCTTTTAACCCTCCTTCAATATGTTGCTATTGGGAAGGAAGAAGAGCTTGATAATAAAAGCGATTCAGAATTAGTCGTTTGCTTGAAACAAGGTTTAATGGGTCGAAGGTATTTGGTTGTTGTGGATGACATATGGAGAAAACAAGTTTGGGATGAGATTATATTGTGTCTTCCAGACGATGGTAAAAGAAGTCGGATATTATTGACTACTCGAGATGTTGAGGTTGCTCAATATGCTAGCTCTCAGGAGGATCCTTTCAGGATGCATTTACTTGACCCAGACGACAGTTGGAATTTGTTTTATCAACATGCATTTGGAAAAAAAAGGTTTTCCGATTGAATTTGAGAATGTTGGAAAGGAGGTTGCAAAAAACTACAAAGGATTACCACTAATGATTTCTGTGGTTGCCAAGATTCTCTCTAGCAAGAGGACACTGGACGAGTGGAGAAAAGTAGTTGAAGGTGTGAGCTCATTAGCTGATGTTGATGCTTATCAATAATGCTCAGGAGTGCTCTCTTTAAGCTACAATCATCTTCCTTCTTATTTGAAAGGTAGCTTTCTGTATTTTGGACTTTCTCCAAAAGCTAGTGAAATTTCTGTGGAAAAGTTGATTAGACTATGGATTGCTGAAGGGCTCCTAAAGGTAAAAGGGATGGAGGGATTGGAAGAAACGGCTGCTAGCCATTTAGATTATCTTATTGATAAAAGTCTAGTTATTGTTGGCAAGAGAAGTTTTGTCCCTCTTGTTACTAGAGATCACCATTTTGTAACTTATTATATCTTCACTAGACATAAGAGCACATCCCAAAAGTATGGATTGCCTATGCTAATTTACACCAACAAATGAAGCAAATGGCATATTGTACCGATTCGCTAGGTATGTTGTATCGAGGCATATTACATCATGGAACTCCTCATACGCAACCTTGGAGGGCGAATGAAACCATACGACATTACGAAGTCGACCAAAACCATCCACATCTACAGAATAGTAAAATTCCCTGTCTTTTTGTTGCATGTCACTGAAGAACTTGAGCAATGATTGTACGTCCCCTTCCTGCAAATGAAGCTTTCTACTCTTCAAAATATAATTTCGACAATCCTTTGGTGTACAACCTAGATTTTTGGGGCCACCGGCAAGTACTTCAGTGACTCTTATATTTTTTGAAGGTCTTAAGCCAGCAATATCTTTGGCTACAAGAGTTCTCTTAAGAGACCTACTAAGCGATCTGTGTCCAACCATCAATCGCGATAATGCTGGTTCCAATTGGTGATTATATTTTTTAACCACCTTTGAAACATGCCATGAACCATTCTCCTCCAAAACTCCATTTATTCTAGCAGGGCAGTTCATCCTCTTGGTAACATGCTTATTCCTTGGTTTCCTAGACCTATCACAACCATATTGAACATACCTAACAATATCACCACCTTTTTTGTTTGATGTTCTTTTAACAATGCAAAACCCTAATAATCTTGCATGTTCTTTATAAAAATCAAACATACCATCCTTACTAGTGAACCTCATCCCAGTAATTGGACCAGTTATGAGATCTTCTTTATTGAACTCATTAGGTATTTTCCTTTCCTCTCCAACTGCTGCCTCTTCCACTAAATAACGGTCGTCGTCATCATCATCATCATCATCATAATCATCGTTATCAGCAGCACCATCGTCAACATGATTTTCTCCATCATTGAAGTTGTCGTCTGAATCAATGTCGATCGAATCATCTTCATTCATCAAAACGTCTTCCGAATTCAACCCCAATGATATGTGTAATGCACTCCTTAGTTGATCCGACCTAGTTTCTAGGTTGTTATTCGGGTTTAATGGCTCCAAACTAGTTTCTATGTTAGCATTCATGTTTAGATTAAGAATAAGGGTGGTGAACTATGTGTTTAATGAAAGCTCTATTAACATAAGTGTTTGGTATGACAAGTTATAGCATATAAATGAAAAGGCAATACTATGTATACATACTAGATCTTTGAACTCCCATCCGTATAAATTGTATTTAGAAAAAAAAAAATGTAATATTATAAATTGTATTTTTAAAAAAATACATAATAATTATACCGTATAAAAGGAAAAAATACGAATGTCCATGCATGAGAGAATGATGATTTATGGGATCAATGTTTTGGGATAATCAATATTTATTAATTAATTTTGAAGGAAAATATTTTGGAGGAAAAAATGGCCATTAAGCTAATAATGAAGAGAAATTCTTTACTGATATTTCACTTGTGTGGACAAAGTTGGGACATAAGGAATTTAGCAAAATAACAGCTCTAGAAAAAGAAAAAAGCCATTCTATTCTGGTTATATATCATAGCACATGTTTTTCAGGTGTTTAATTTAGTTAAGAAATGTCATGTATAACCAGTCGAGTAAATGCAGATGGAAGTCAACTTATTAGTTCGAGGACTGAATTTCTTGGAAGTTGTCATCATATTCAATATTTGAGACATTCTCACACATCATTATTTATTGCTTCTACAGCTACCCACACTGTCGTTATCGTTTGCCGAAGACTGCAAAGAGAAATGGTTACATTTTGTAAATAATATTCTCATTGATGTAAATGAAAGAATATGTCATGTTCAACAAGAATTACTGGAAATTTTGTTTCTATATGGATGTAATAAATAGTATCCATCAGTTACTACTGTTATTTGACCTCATAGTTTCTAACTTAAATGCTTCAATTTTTGCAAAACAAAGCTGATCAAAAATAAAAGTTTCAGCTTCTAAATTATCACGGCCTATAACTACCTACTGAGAAATAGACACAAGTGAAATATATATCAAAAAAAAACCTTGATGCATATTTTACTCATTTACCTGGCACAAAAATTCTTCACATATTTTGTTGAACAGCCTTTTGCACACCCAAACTTGTAAAAAGGGAAGAAAGAAACTCCATCTCCGGCAATGCTTCCACCTGCCGACGGCTGCGCCACCGCCAAATTCCCCAATTCCGGGAACATTCCTTCTCTGTTAGCGCCTATTAACAAGGACAAGGATCTGGTACAAATTCTGGCTTTATATTCATTAGAGCAAAATCTGTTAGTTTGTGCATCGTTATGTTGAATAAAAATTTCTCATAGCAGTCGACACTGGTTCATTTTTACTTCTTTTTTTTCCCCCCCAAAAAAAAAAGACAGCTTGTAGCTAAATAAATTAAATGACCATGTGGAGTTTAACAAAAACTGTTATTAAATTTGCTATCCTCTAATTAATGCAACAATTAGCTCGCCAGTTGACTTTAGCTAAACTAAACTTGAGAAAGACTGTTAATTACAATCTTGAATTCTCATTTAAGTGTTGAGAGTTAAGCTGACTTTTAACTGGTATTATTAAGAAAACCATATTATGCAACTTAAAATATTCCTTTGAGTCCTGTTAGTGGCGCTAACACTAAAATGTTGTTTCTTGTGTGGCTAACCACAACTTAATGCTACTAACATGAGTCATTGAATATTTTTTTTAATGTTAAAATATCTTCAATAAATAACAATAACAACGATGATTACAATTATAATTATTGTTATTACGAAAGTTCCCTCATTCACATTGTTCTCATTGCAAAGTTCCCTTCCACAAAATATATATATATGTATGTCCAAATCTTTGATATCATCATTTTACTCCTTGCTCTCCTATAAATACACACCTACACTGCCAGAGAATCTTTCACAACATTTGATAGTTCAATCAAAGAGGTATCAGGTTTACGGTGCTTATCTAACTTTAAATATCATTAGTTCTGTTTTTTTGTTTCAATATTTTGCATTGCTATATATGGAGTTTGATTTGTTTCGTGATCATGAAAAATCGCTGGGATGTTACATTATTGAAATGCTTACACACTTAAGCAGTTATGCTTTCTGTTACAATTTAATCAAATAGTAATATTTATTATTAATTTTTAAGGATATGCAAAAGGTTAAAGTAACAAATAAATAGGACCAAAAAGGAGTATCTTTTTGTGTGTGTATATGTTGGGCTGAGATTAGGGTATGCTTTATCAATTTAATCTGCAATTGAATGTGGGGTAGCAATGCTTTTAATGTGTCTGTTATGAAGGATAGAAACCACATGATTTTGCATGTACCAAAGTTATGATGTTGGGCCATTTGATTCAGGCTTTTTAGTGATTGAATCTGATAAGGAGTTAAGTCAGTGGTAGTTGCAATATTGCCTCGATTGAGACGTTTCCTATGATTGGGGTTTTCGTTACTGAAAATACAAGAGGGGTGAATTGTAGCCGATTTTAAAACCTTAGTTGACTAAGTGTGATTTTAGTTGACTAGACTTTATGCAGTTCTAGACTTCAGTGGAGTTAAATTAAAAGAGCAGAAAGTAAAAGAGACACAACAGTTCTGTGAGTGGTTTGTGTCATGAACTTTCCAGGGGTCTTAGCTACGGAAGTTGCAAGGTAAGGCACATAATAAATTGACTGCAAAGAAAATGTGGGTAAAAGGAATTTTTGAGCATGTGTAAAGCCTAAAAAATGACATCTTGTTACCTATTCGTAAAAAGAAAAAGACAACTTGTATTGTATGTGATACAATTCAGTCTTAGTGTTTGTCATGCCTGCATTTTCAAGTGTCAAGTTGTTTCATTAGCTAATCTGGAGGGCCTTTACTGCAGAAGTATAGAGAGAGATGGCTGCTTACGTTGCTCTAACTTCTCTAATGGGAACAATACAACAGCTTCAGCTTTTGCAACCACAACTAGGTCTGCGGAACACTCATGTGAGACGTTTGAAATTACTCTACCAGAAGGTTGATTCTCTGCAAGAGTTTCTTGATAATTCGGATGATGAACAAACTAAGAATTTGCATGGAAAAGTCAAATACATAGCAAATGAAGCAGAAGATGAAGTTGAATCACTAATAAAAGATGTTATGAACGAACAATGGAACGAAGTCCCTCAAAAGGATACCCTCAAGATCTTTTTTAAGATCTTACAGCAAGCTATAGAAAAAGTTGATTCCCTCAAGGAAGAGCTCATCAAGCACAGTCATAATAACAGTTTGCAAGCTGTAAATTCCTCGCTCGGTGATTCATGTACTTCTCCACGATTGCATGCTCCAACCCTTGAGAATGATATGGTGGGGTACAACAATGAACAAACAAGCATGCTGGGTCAACTACTGGAGGCTCAACTCAAATGGAAGTCATCTCTGTTACAGGGATGGGTGGCATCGGTAAGTCAACTTTTGCCAAAAAGCTGTTTACTGATCCCTCAGTTTTGAGCTTCTTTGATACTTGTGGATGGATTACTGTTTCTGAGAACTATAGTTATAGAAAGATGCTTTTAGCCCTCCTTCAATATGTTGCTATTGGGAAGGAAGAAGAGCTTGATAATAAAAGCGATTCAGAATTAGCTGTTTGCTTGAAACAAGGTTTAATGGGTCGAAGGTATTTGGTTGTTGTGGATGACATATGGAGCAAACAAGCTTGGGATGAGATTAGACTGTGTCTTCCAGACGATGGTAAAAGAAGTCGGGTATTGTTGACTACTCGAGATGTTGAGGTTGCTCAATATGCTAGCTCTCGGGAGGATCCTTTCAGAATGCATTTACTTGACCCAGACGACAGTTGGAATTTGTTTTATCAACAAGCATTTGGAGAAAAAGGTTTTCCGATTGAATTTGAGAATGTTGGAAAGGAGGTTGCAAGAAACTGCAAAGGATTACCACTAATGATTTCTGTGGTTGCCAAGATTCTCTCTAGCAAGAGGACACTGGACGAGTGGAGAAAAGTAGCTGAAGGTGTGAGCTCATTAGCTGATGTTGATGCTTATCAACAATGCTCAGGAGTGCTCGCTTTAAGCTACAATCATCTTCCTTCTTATTTGAAAGGTAGCTTTCTGTATTTTGGACTTTTTCCAAAAGCTAGTGAAATTTCTGTGGAAAAGTTGATTAGACTATGGATTGCTGAAGGGCTCCTAAAGGTAAAGGGGATGGAGGGATTAGAAGAAACGGCTGCTAGCCATTTAGATTATCTTATTGATAAAAGTCTAGTTATTGTTGGCAAGCGAAGTTTGGATGGTAAGATCATGACATGTATGATTCACGATCTTGTTCATGATTTCTGCTTGAAAGAAGCTGACTACCAGAGTCTTTATTATATCATGAATTTCAGTATTGATGGATCCAGATTGGTTCTTCCTCAAGGGTGCAGGTGGGTGTCAAATCATTCAGATTCACGTGATTGTTCTCCCACTCAATTCAATGATCTTTCTCACAGCAAAGTGCGTTCTTTTTCTGTCCACAATGATAACTATTTTAAACACTTAGCACAACTTCATTTCAAACTTCTGAGGGTATTGGACTTGGAGCAAGTATATTTTATCAATTTCCCAAGACTAGACTTGGTTCTTTTAAGGTATTTAGCATTGTCGATTTATAAACCTGGATATTTACCAATTACTCATCTTTGGAATTTACAAACTCTGATTGTTCGTCCAAGGTTCAATCTTAAATGGAGGATGTTCTTACAAAGTGAAATTTGGAAATTATCTCAGTTAAGGCATCTCCATTCTTGGAGTATTTATTTGGACTCTCCTAAAATGGTATCAGAAAATGAGGTTAAGAACTTGGTTTTGGAAAACCTACAAACTATTTCTGGGTTGACACCTTCTTGTTGCACAAAGGAAATATTTGAAGGGATTAAGAATGTGAAGAAACTGGAAATTGCTGGGGAAGAAGACAAATTTCGTAGTGAGACAGGATGGAGAAATACTCTTAAATATTTAAAAGAGCTCGAGGAACTAAATGTTGTGGTACGGTACGGTCGTATTCTATCCGCCGCAGCCAGCGCTGCATCGCGTTTAAGAATTCCAAGTCCAGGTTCTTTCCCTCCAAATCTCAAGAAGTTAACACTTAGCGGCATTCGTCTACCATGGAAGCGCATGAACATTTTTAGCAAATTGCCCAATCTCGAGGTGCTGGAATTGAAGGATCATGCCTTCTTAGGCGATGAGTGGGAAGTAACAGAGACGGGATTTCCTAAGTTGAAGTTCTTGCTCCTTGAGTATCTGTTTATTAGATATTGGAGATCCACCGACGATTATTTCCAATGCCTTGAGCATGTATATATCAAAGATTGCAGATTCTTAGAAGAGATTCCAGAAGGATTTGCAGATAGTGTGACGCTGCAGCTAATTGAGCTTCATCAATGCTGTCATCCTCTTGTGACTTTTGCGAAGCAGATCCGGCAAATGCATGAGGAACTGGGAAACAACATGCTTAAAGTTTATGCCTTCGATACAAGTAAGATCATCGGCAATGAACTTTCGCTGCCCGTTAGGCCATTTATATATTTTTTACTTCTAACGTACTGTGTTAAATCTTTAGATAAGAATTAACCTATTGATTTTGATACGATTTCTTCTGCATAACTGCTTAGAATATTGTTTGAGCGTGATGAGATTTTGTTACCTTTGTTGGATGTGATTGTTCTAGGGCTGTTATTATGCTAGTGTTACTAGGTTCAGTGAAAGGGTTCATAAAGATCATAACACAAAGTACCTAATATTTGCATCTAACTCATTTCTGTATTTTATACCTTATCAAAAAAAAAAAAAATCATTTATGTATCTTTATATATTTGTAAGAATGAAATTCATCGGACAGATAAGTTGATACATTTACTTACATCTTTAAAGGCCTCGTTCACTTACCAAATAAAATATTGAAGCAAGCCAGATAATATCAGAAACAAAGAAAGTGCATTGATCCCAAACATTGCACCCTTTTTATTATGCTCTCTTTCAAAAGCTTTTCACAATTGCTTACGTGTCTGAGAACAAGAACAATGTTTTGTTAGCAAAATTTGCCGTTGGAATTGTTTTGCAGTTCGGTCGCCAATGTTTTCTCTATTTGCATTTAAAGCCAAACCATAAAGGGATATTTGATTGATCCCAAACATTGCACCCATTAAATTTACTGAACGCAACTACTTCATTTGTTCCAGCCGAACTATCACCCTTGCCTGACTACCCTGCAGCTTTGGTGCAACTGCGACCCTCAGAGTGAATCAAACTGGAAACTATGTCGATAGAAATTCAATCCAAACTTTGCTGGTAAGCCGCATTTCACTTCTCTATACATTCTATATTTGTTTTTTGATCAAGAAAATTCTAGTGGTTATTTGATATTTCTAATTTTACACTTTGTTATGTCTGGCATTCAATACATGTTGGTTGTCTGAAAATCCTTTTAGGCGTGGTCTCTGTAAATGCAGTAACGGAGCCATATTTTATTGTGTTTTATTTTCTGTGACAAGTTGAGGTCATCTATCCTTCTACAGCTTGCCTATATCCGTATTCTGAGTTTTGCTTTTGGGAGCTAGGCCCAATCCAGTCATAATTTCATTTTTTATGAGCGCTTTCCTAGTGTTCGTCATTGTTGTTTGTCATTGGCATAGATTTCTTTAGTACCCGTTTCCGTGTGCTGCAAAATTTTAAGGGGGAAGGAACCCGGAAAAGTTATGGTAGTCTATTCTTGCTATTACGTGCCTATTCTTCCTGATATAAGAGGAAAACGAAATCAATGTTCATTGATTAGAAAAACTTGTAAAAGTGAATTACAAATAATATTAGGTTTACTCTAACAGGGAATTAATTCCTCCTTTAATTTGTTCGATTCTTTAGACTGCATGTTTCAGTGTACATTGTGTAGGTATCAGTTCTACACAGGAAGAAAGAGGCCTAAATTCAAATTATAGGGAGATTTGGTGACAGAAACCTTTTTGAAAGGTGCCTTGCTTAGAGAATCATGTCATTATGTATTGTCTACTATTTGTATACCAGGGCTTCCCCACAACATCAACAAAATTATTACTTTAACCTCCTGAAAAGGTGGCACACGAACTTTTGCAAAGATAAGAAAAATACCTCCAACTCTATGATAAGTAGGAAATCGTTTTTGAATAATTGTCGTTTGGTTGAGATTAGATTTGTTGAATCATATAAGCTATGTGGATATGAGTTGCTTATAGCGAAAAGGGCTATGAACTCTAATTTCTCGCTGTTTTCATTTTACGTTTACTCGATAGTCATCTTGGATGATTTTTTTTTTTTTAAAAAAAAAGATACAGATTACATTCAGAAAGCATGGCCTAGAGAAGAAGTAGAGAGAGATTCAAAGAACATGCAGATGAAGATACAGATGAAGATTCGCAAATGAGTTTTACTGTAGACTTGGGAGGAAGATGTAACTTATGCCTGCTATATGCTTGCGTTCTTGATTTTTCTTTAAAATTTTCATGTCATTTCTCTAGCAAGAATTGTGTGGATATTTTTTGCTCAAAACTTCTCAAGATCAAATTTTTTAATGTGTTTGCAATAAAGGGTGGGATCTTATATTCACACTTAGCATTTTCTGAACTGTATATGAAGATTATTGTGACATTGTTTTATACTATTTTTCAAGATGTTAATTAATACTCTACTGAAGTTATTTAGCCTTTCTTAATTTTGAAATGTTCATAATTACCTGTGGTCCCTAAGATAGGTCGGAAGCAGGGCTTCTCGGTTCATGTGAGTCAGACCTATGCAATTATACTTGCCCTTTTCAAAGTGACTCTTATTGACAAACCTAATTGTCGAGGAGGAAGGTTGAGTTAGGTTCACAATTAGTATAAACTAGTAAATTTATGATAATTTTCTCACAATAAAAAACACATTCAGAAGTCCTTTTTTCGTACTCATGTAAAGTGCCTCAACTAGGAAATACGTATGAAAATTGCCAAGTCATTTGTCGTTTGTCCATTTAGAATTGGAAGCTAAATCAGAAAATTGCCAAGTCATTTGCCAAGTCTCTGAAAATTTACTCTTGATGTTGGGTCATTTCCTTCTTGCGTACTTCTATTTCTCCTTACCCACAAGTGGCAATGAATAAAATAAGATAGCTATATATAAACATCGATCCGGCTGAATCCATAGCTGATTTCACCATGATCGATTAAGTGAAAGGTCATGCAAAGTTTGTCTTTTTCATACATGAAATGTGGTTATACTTGTCATATTATGGTAGAATTACTATACACTCTATAGACAGAGGTTTGAGAGAGTTATTGGTGTTCTGACATGTCCAAACTTTTGCACTTACATTACCTCTATGGCCTAGAACATCTAACGTAGCTGAAGCTGCAGCTCGGTGCAGTAATATGCCTAATTAGCTTAATGTTGCTACATTAGAGATCAATGTGCATGACAATTCAGTGGAAGGGTAGATCAGATTGCTCAATTAGCATGTCTGTAACAAGTTTTCAGTTTTATCTTCAGTAGCATGAATTTCTCTTGGAGTTAGCTGATTATTTCTTAGGATCACTAGAAGTTTTCGTCTTAGAGATTGACTTATAATTAACTATGATAATACTTTGTAGCATTCAGCATTTTCATGTTGAACAAGGATTACTAGAATGGTTCTCGAATCTATATATGATCTCAAATTGTTTTAAACAGATTATTGTGGCTACATCTTGGAGAATTAAAATAGTGATTTAGCAGGTAAGAGAGCTTATATTTATGCTATAATTTATCTTTGCATTGACTATTCTTCTTTGTTAGCAGCTAATGATTAACACAAATTTGGTACAACTTCTTCCTTTAGATTCATTAGAGCAAAATATTAGCTTTTGTTAGTACTTCAAGTATGGTGAATCTGGAATCACAGCTGCTATGTTGAATGGAATTCTCTCCTAGCTAGGAGGTTTATATTTTGTTTTGTTTTTTCCTGTAAAGAGAAAGACCATATGCTCTTAAGTCATGAATTGTTATTCAATTATTGTTCCTTAATTAATGCTACAACTAGCTAATAAAGCTCGCCAGTTGACTTAGCTAAACTAGAATTTGGAATTTTTTTTTTTGTTAAAATATTGACTTCTCAATGAAGTGTTGCTCCTTGATTAATTCTTATATTTGTTTAGACTTATCTTGCTGGTTGAACTGGCAAAACCAGAATTAAAAATACATGTGCAGAATCATTGTTTAGTGTTATCCCTTAATTAATGCTGCAAGTTGGTCCTAAAAAGCTGTAATATATAGTTTAGTTGTTGAGAGTTGAGTTGACTTTTGACTGGCTAATTGCTTCCCGTCAGAGGCGATCCAAGATTTGAAGTTTTATGGATTGCTACAACAATCTCAAGTTAATATAAAATAATAATTGGTTCAGTCAAATATTTGTATGTATGTACTGAATTTCTTAATATATATACACGAGCTATGCAAGCTACTGCATTCTCATGAACCCATAAGTTCTACTCTAGATCCGCATTGGTTCTAATTAACCCAATATTAGGAAAACCATATGCAGGAAATATCATTCCATGACTCATGCATTTTAGTGGCATTAATTAAGTAGAGGTCAGCCGCTGACAGTTCAGGAATAATATTTTAAATCTAAATGTTGTTTCTTAATCGTGGTGAACCTCAACTTATAAGCCAGCTAACATGAGTCATGGAACATTTTTAACATTAAAATGCTCAAATAATTTCAATAAATAATAATAATGATAATAATAATAATAATAAAATAGAGAGGAAATAATGTAAGTACAACTACTATTATGATTATGATATTTGTTGCTGTTATTGTCTCACCAGAAACTAGAAAAAGATCATTACTCTCTCTTATAAAGAAGTTTTAATTTCACAACATTAGCGAGGCAAACGCATTCAAGAGCTTCCAAGAGAGAGAAATCGACCAATACACAGTTCAATCCAAAATTCTTTCACGTGGTTGACAGTCGAGGGGGAAAACTAGCCATAAGCCAGAGATCTCTGCTTTAATTAAGGTGCTTCTCTTATTTTACAATTTTCATATCTTTCTGTTTATGCTTCACTCTTTTGGATTGCTGCATAATGGAGTTTGATATTTGTCGTGATCATGATATTTTATCATAATTACATGATTTAAAGGATCATACTAAACCATCTGTGTTGTTCTTGAGTGCAATGCTAGTTATGTTTTCAAAACGAGCAATTAAAGTTTGTGTACAGTGCGTTTGGTATGAATTAAATCTTTTTTTAAGAAAATATTTTCTATCATAAAGTCATTTTCTTGTGTTTTGTTGCTAGTATTTTTTGAAAGAGTATCATTTTTGTGGGTTAATGTGATATCATGACAGAGAATCTGTATATAGTTTGAATTTTTTCTTCTTTTAGTATGTGTAAGCGGATTGAAATGGCAATTTGCCACAGTTCAATAATGTTTATCTGACCCATCGCAGATGTTTTTAATAGTTATATGACTCATTTCAGAAGAGATTTTTATGTTAAGACCTAAAAGGTCAGTAATATAAGACTCGAAAGATCTTTGTATGATCATTTTCTTCTATTTGGATTGTAAAATGAGTGACTTGTTAAATATGTTAGATACTTAGATCTGATTTGGGTATAAACAATACGATTAGTCCACAATTTATATTTCTGTGTGTCTATGCTGGACCGAAATTGCGCGGTAAAAAAAGTGTGGGGTGGTAATTAATACTTTTGAGAGATTATTGGGGGAACAATAACTTGAATATATATGTGCAAGATTTTAGATAACTTCTTGTCGGATTGATTATTTGTTAATTATCACCACTAATTGCATTTGCAGTTTCTTGCAAAATCACTAATGGATCTTGTAACATGCTACTTTGCTAAGTTCTAGCGAAACTTGAGAAATAGCATTGATGTGACACATATCAATTGCAACAACAGTCAACAACTATGCATTATTCTCTACCAAGTTATAGTCCATTATATGAATTTTAATTGTCTATATCAGTCAGTTTGAACTCGTCTTAATCCAATATTAAATAGGATAGAACTAAAAAAGCTCACCTCTCGTCACTACCTCTCTGAGGTTAGGCGGGAGACGTACTCAGTACACGTTTTTAAAAAAATTCTCTACTACCATATAAGTTTCTGACAAAACTATAAGAATCCTAGTAAGCTCACTAACGAGACGGTGAAACACGTCAATTGTTAAAAAAAATGACAACTTTTATTGCATGCGATACAATAATTCAATGTTAGTATTTACCATATCTGTCATTTTAAATGTCTACCTAGTCCAAATTGATTCATTCGCTAATCTGGAGGTCCTTTACTGCAGAAGTACAGAGAGAGATGGCTGCATATGTTGCATTGACTTCTCTAATGGGAACAATAGAACAGCTTCAACTTTTGTTATCAAACTTAGATCTATTGGACACTCATGTGGGAAGTTTGAATTTACTCTACGAGAAGGTTGATTCTCTGCAAGAGCTTCTTGACAACTTTGATGGTGAACAAACGCAGAATTTGCACGCAAAAGTCAGACACATAGCAAATGAAGCAGAAGATGACGTTGAATCACAGATGAAGGTGGTAATGGACGAACAACACGACGGAGTCCATCAAAAGGAAGCCCTCGAGAGTCTTTTTGAGATCTTACAACGAGGTATTGAAAATGTTGATTCCCTCAAGGAAGAGCTCATCAAGCACAGTCAGAATAACACTTCGCAAGCTGGAAATTCCTCACTTGGCGATTCAAGTTCACCACGATTGCATGCTTCAACCCTTGAGAACGATATGGTGGGGTACAACATTGAACAAGAAAACATGCTGAGTCAACTCACGAGTGGCTCGCCTGAACTGGAAGTCATCTCTGTTACTGGTATGGGCGGCATTGGTAAGTCAACTTTTGCCAAAAAGTTGTTTTCTCATCCCTCAATTTTGAGCTTCTTTGACATCCGTGGATGGATTACCGTGTCTGAGGACTATAGTTATAGAAATATGCTTTTAGGCCTCCTAATAGATGCTAATATTGAGAAGGAAGAAGACCTTGATAAGAAAAGCGATTCAGATTTAGCCGTTTGCTTGAAACAAAGTTTAATGGGTCGAAGGTATTTGATTGTTGTGGATGATATATGGAGCAAAAACGCTTGGGATGAGATTAGACTGTGTCTTCCAGACGATGGTAAAAGAAGTCGAGTATTGTTGACTACTCGAGACGTTGAGGTTGCTCAATATGCTAGCTCTCCGAAGGATCCTTTCAGGATGCATTTACTTGACCAGGAGGATAGTTGGAATTTGTTTTACCAAAACGCGTTTGTAGAAAAAGGTTTTGCCATTGAATTTGAGAATGTCGGAAAGGAGGTTGCCAAAAACTGCAATGGTTTACCACTTATGATTGCTGTGGTTGCCAAGGTTCTCTCCAGCAAGAGGACACTGGACGAGTGGACAAAAGTAGCTGAAAGTGTGAGCTCATTAGCAGAAGTTGATGCTTATCAACAATGCTCGGGAGTGCTTGCTTTAAGCTACAATCATCTTCCTTCTTATCTGAAAGGTTGCTTTCTGTATTTTGGACTTTATCCAAAAGCTAGTGAAATTTCTACAGAAAAGTTGATTAGATTATGGATTGCGGAAGGGCTCTTAAAGGTAAGGGGTATGGAGGGACTGGAAGAAGTGGCCGCTAGTCATTTAAATTATCTTATTGATAAAAGTCTAGTTATTGTTAGTAAGAGAAGTATGGATGGTAAAATCATGACATGTATGATTCATGATCTTGTTCATGATTTCTGCTTGAAAGAAGCCGACAGCCAGAATCTTATGTATATTGTGAATACCGATATTGATGGACCTCTATGGGTTATTCCTGAAGGCTGCAGGTGGGTGTCACAACATTCATGGGGCTTTTATTTTCGCCATCGATTCCCTGATCTTGCTTGTAGCAAATTACGTTCCTTTTTTGTCAATTCTAGAACAGTCCGTAATGTAGAAAGCTTTCCGTTCAAACTTCTTAGGGTATTGGACTTGGAGAAAAAGATGATCTTCGATTTCCCCATAGTTATACTTGACCTAGTTCTGTTAAGGTATTTGGCATTGACGATTAAGAGGTCTGGAAAATTACCAATTTCTAAACTTCTGAATTTGCAAACTCTCATTGTTCGTCCACATCCAATATACACTAGTTCATGGAAAATGTATTCGTTACCAAATGGAATTTGGAAATTATCTCAGTTAAGGCATCTCCATTGTTGGTGTATGTATTTGGACTCTCCTCAGATGGTATCAGAAAATGAGGTGAAGAACTTGATTTTGGAAAACATACAAGCTGTTTCTGGGTTGATACCTTCTTGTTGCACAAAAGAAATATTTGAAGCGATTAAGAAAGTAAAAAAATTGGAAATTGCTGGTAAAGCAGAGGAATTTCAGAGCGAGATGGGATGGCATAATAATCTTAAATATTTAAAAGAGCTAAAGGCACTAAATGTTACAGTTCCGCCTGCTTTTATTTCCAACCGGCTGCCGTGTTTTATAAACCCAAGTCCAGGCTCTTTTCCACCAAATCTCAAGAAATTGACACTTAGCCGTACTTGTCTTCCATGGAATTGCATGAACACTTTTAGCAAGTTGCCCAATCTCGAGGTGCTTGAATTGAAAAATTATGCCTTCTCTGGCGATGAGTGGGAAATAACAGAGATGGGATTCCCTAAATTGAAGTGTTTACTCCTTGAGGATATGTATCTTAGATATTGGACAGCCACCGATGATTATTTCCAATGCCTTGAGCGTGTCTGCATCAGAGAATGCAGACTCTTACAAGAGATCCCAGAAGGATTTGCAGATAGTGTGACGCTGCAGCTAATTGAATTACATAAATGCTATCATCCTCTTGTCATTTTTGCCAAGCAGATCCAGGAAAAGCATGAGGAATTGGGAAACAACATGCTTAAAGTTTATGCCTTTGATTCAAGTAAGTAAATCATCAAAGATGAAAATGCAATACCCATTAAATATTTTGATTTCTCATCATGAACTGTGTTGAATCATTAGGGAAGAATTAACATACTGATTGTAATAGGATTTCTTCTACATAACTACTAAATAGGAGTATATTGTTGACTGTAATAAAGAGTTTGTTACATTCGTTGCATGTGCTTGTTGTACAATCTTTTAATTATGATATACATGTTCAGTAAAAAGATATAGAAAAATCATTACATAAAGTAGAAAATGGCTCTATGAAACTCTTCTAAGGGTGGTCTCTGTCAATGCAGTAATTGAGCCATTTTATGTTGTGTTTATCTTATTTCATTAGTGAGCTCATACTATCCATATGCAGCTTGCCTATGTTCATATTCTGAATTTGGTTATTCATGCTCTGACAATCCCGTCAAAAATTCATCTTTATGAGGGCTTCATAGTGTTTGTCATTGTTGTAGTTTTCTTTAGTGCCCTTTTGTGCGTATCGCAAAACTTGGGGTGGTAGTTTGTTCTTGCTATTATTTGCTTATTCCTTCCTGATATAAGAGGAAAACTAAACCAGTACTGTTCATGGAATAAACAAACATGTAAAGGTGAAGTACAAATAATATTAGGTCTCTCAAAGTGAATTTGATTCCTCGGTTAATTAGTTCGATTCTTTAGACCGTGTATTTTAATGTACATTGTGTAACTTTCAGTTCTAGAACGGAAGAAAGAGCCCTAAATCAAATTATAGGTAGATTTGGTGGTAGAGATATGTTAGGAACAACAAACCTTTAGGAAGGTGCCTTGCTTAGAGAACTATGTCTTTATCCATTGTCTACTACTTGAATACCAGGGCTTCTCTGTACAAAATTCTTACTTTATCCTCTTGAAAAGGCGGCACATGAATTGTTTCCAAAAAAAAATGCCTCCTACATCAATGATAAGAGGGGAGATCATATTTTAACAATCGTCATCTGCTGAAGTTATTTATGTGTTGCTTATAAAGAAAAGGGCTATGAACTCTAATTTCTCGTTGTTTTCACTATACATTTACTCGAGAGTCATCTTGAAGATTTTTGTTTAACAGAGTAGCTGCAGAAAGCACGTCCTTGAGAAGAAGTGGAAAAAGATTCAAATGAACATGCACATATGAAGATAGAGAGGGAAAATGTAATATGCCTGCTATATGCTTTTTGTTCTCTTTGTTGGTTTTTCTTTAAAATTTTCATGTCAGTTCTCTACCAAGAAATTTGGTGATTTTTTGTTCAAAACTTATCAAATATCAAATATTCAATGTGCTCTTGTAATAATATGTGGGATTCTATAGTCTATTTGGCAAGAATTGTGGTGATTTTTTTTTAATGAGCTCTGTAATAATGTGTGGGATTTATATTCATGTTTAGCATGTCTGAACGGGTATATAAAGATCATTCCGACAATGTTTTGTTGTTTTCAGATGTTACACTAATATTCTGCTGAAGTTATTTATGTCTTTCCTAATTTAAAAATGTTCATATACATGTGATTCCCTCAGATAGATAGGAAGCAGGCCTTCTCCAAAGGTTTGTTTGAGTCGGACATATGCAATTATACTAGGAAACTTGAGAAATAGCCTACCTAGATTTGTACCTCTTCTTTGCTAAATTGTTCATGTTTATATCTCGCTCTACTTTCTGTCTAAATATGTCCCTACCGTTAATAAAGTAGATAAAATTACCATTAACCCTAACGTATTTAACCATGACTTTTCTTCTTCCTCGTTTCTTCTTTCCGGTTCTTATTCTTCCTTATTTTTTTCTTTTCCAGTTATGGCTGGGAAATCATGATTCATGATAAGGTAACTAACTGAAAATTTTATCAAAAAGAAAATATTGTGAGCAGAAAACTTAATCAATTTGAAAATTTTAGAAGATTCCATAGTAAAATGAATACTAAATACACATTGAATAGCATATATAGTCGAAAAATAAAGGATTTTCATGACAAAAAATGTAACAACCAAATCTTTTTTCTTTATCTTCTCCCTTTTTTTATGTCCTGATAATCATTTATTTCTACAGGACAAAAAATAGAACATGGAAAGAGATAACTCGAAGATAAATCCGTTTTTCCAACCTTCCCCCACCAAATATTTGTGGGTCTCCTCAACCATACTAATTTAGTCAAGCATCAATCAATAACAACCACAAATAAAATCCAGAATATGTCGAAAATTAGCTTATTTGAGTCCTTGAAACATAAAAGAAAAAGAAGAGAGCTCTCTTTCTCATGTGTAATAATCCAAATATTTTTATATTCTTATAAATTATAAAATTTAAGAATTTCAATTAGTAAACTAATGGTAGGAAATTTATTACTATATGTATATATATATATAATAGTGTATTAAACAAATAGTTAATGGACTAATTACATATTACAAAAAAATAATAATAAATAAATAAATAAAAACTGGAGATAAGTAGCTTTAGATAAAAAAAAAGGGATAACACATGGGCCGAACCCACCTTTTTCTTTTTACGTGTAATATAACTTAGGGTGTAGAGATGATAATTGTTACTTTCAGTAGTAGAAAGAAAATATGCAGAAGAGCTTGGAAAAAGAGCGACGGCGCACAAAAAAATTATCCGGGGAGATTTTTCAATATATTCAAAAGCTTCATGTACTATTAAACTTTGGAATACAATTTCAATTTATCTAGGCCAAGTAGTAATTATGAGATAGTATATCAATCATGATATGGTAATGATTGGAGCAATTAAAATCAAGTGTAAGAATATGAGTTCAAACTGAGAACTCGTTATTAAGCGATCAAATTCGGACATCACCCATAAATATACTGTTTGGTATCTTTAGTTTTAATATATTTTAATTCTTATTCTAGAATTATTATTATTATTACTCTATATGTACTACTTTATGAGGAAGTGTATTTAATATTAAATAGAGGCAGATATAGAGATATGTTTATACTTTTAAGAATATGATATTTGAGATATATACTAATAATGTTAATTACAAGCTTAAAATTTAGGAAAAATGAGAATTGAACCGTCAATTGGCAATCAGATTGAAACTTAACATATATTTGATCTCGTAAGATTATGAGTAATCAATCTATTTATTTTTTGAGATTTACTTCAGGATTTGATTAGTAACTTATAATTAACTTTAACTTTGACTTGTCCAAATATTATGAATATGGTTCACCTGAATTAATTTGGACATGTTATTGAGTATTTTGGATAGATAGAGGACATGAAGACTGTTTGGTTGGTGTTCTAGACATCGCAATACTGGGATACATGTCATTAGTGAGGTAAGTGAGACATTAAACTTTGATGCTTGCTTTTCTAAAACCCGATTTAAAAATGTGTTTTCTCTGCCTGGTCCATGTGTTGGGACAAGCGTGCGCTTGGCAGAATTGGTGGCCTTAGACCAGCCGCAAATATATATATATATTTG
>ML380411.1:127529-195509 GCA_005239525.1 Nicotiana knightiana | reverse complement strand
ATATATATATATATATATATTACAAACTATATTACCCGATTTTGATTAGAACTAACTATTTTGTTTCACACATTTATATGCACCCCCTCTTTAAAAGCCTCTGAATATCTGAATACTACCTTAATTGTCATCATGATTAGCGTCACTCTTTAAGGAATTCAGTTACATCCCTTTTCTTTCGCTATCTTTTCTCCTCTTTTTCCATCTTCCTTTTTCGCCTCCCTCCTATTCCTTTAATCTTTCTCGCCGCCGGTTGATATCAGCCCAAACAACCCCCATTTTTTTCCCTTCTTATCTTCTTTACCCAAAACGTCAAGAAACTATTTCAAACAACACCTCCATTGTCATGCCGAAAAAAGACCAACTACCAGGCTAACCATCGCCAGTGACTCGCCAACTCTCTTTGTGAATAGAGAATAATCAAACTTACTCTAATTGAAACCTGCGCTCAGCAAGGCATGTGTAAGAACTTCAATAACCTGCAGACCTTCTATTCCCCATGTCTTTGAAAACCTTGATGCATATCCATGTATACCTCCTCAGAGAGATCTCCATGTAAGAAGACATTAAAGACATCCATCTGGTGCAATTCCCAATCCTTAGAGGCTGCAAGGGCTATGACTGACCTGACTGTTGTTGATACCCAATTTTTCTTCAAACTATTTTTTTAAATTTTCATATATACCTTCAAAATCACTTTTCATAATGAATGGTATTTTCCCCTAATTTTCCATGATTTTATCAATTTGTTTTCCTATCTCTTTAGTATTTTATAATTATTCATAAATTAAATTATAAATAATTTCAAAATATTTCCTAGCTCAATATATCATTTTTAATCCTATTAGGATTAATTATTTCACAAATTAGCCAATTTGGCGTTATTTGGCTATAATTACAATAATTTTGCAACTATAGCCTAATTGTACATTTTATGCCATTTTAAACCAATAATTATTCATTTTTATATTTTCTATATTAATTAATTACCTTAATTTCACCTATTTAGCCTTAATTTCATTTTATATGATTATTAGCTACTGTTATTAATTATTTATCTAATTCTAATGGGTATTTAACAAACAACCATTCTTTATTTAAATTCCAGCCTAAATAATCCTAGTCCCTAACCCAATTAAATTACCCAGACCCCCAAGCCCAATACAGTAACCTACCCGGCCCAATCCCTCACTCAATCTGAACCGTTGATTAATTCAAATCAATGCTCCAGATCCCCATTACCATAAATAAACCCTAATGACTACCCTCCCCTCTCTCATTTTACCTCTCATTCACTTCTGAACCGGCTCTCTCAACTCTCTCTGCTCTATCTCGTCCCTTCAACTCCCTCAAGTAGACCTGACCCTTCTCCGGCCATCGCCTTGCCGGAATCTATGGTGATTCAACCACCTACCAGCCAATGGCTGCCCCCTTGAACGTGTGTCATTGTTTTGAGGCCTTCAAGTGAACCAGAGGCAGTCCACTCACCATCTCCGGTCTCATGCCATCTTTCCGGCTACCCATGGCCGTCCGAGTAAGATCTTTACACTTTCCGGTTAAAATCGGCAATTTTGAGTTATTCTCTTCTCCTTTCTGGGTTCTCTTTGGAAACCCTAACTTTAAACCTCCCGATCCTTTTAGATCTGTCACATGTCTATACGTATTCTGAGATTTTTCCATGTTTTCTTCAAAGATCTTCTTATTTTCTGAAACGACTCTTCATTTCTCAAAAATAGGGTTTCAAACCCCTTTTCAAAAATGATTTCCCTTCAAATTTTAAGTATTATTTTGTGATTTTCGTTATGTATAAGCTTTTACCTTTCTGTGTCTGAGTTATTTCGTTAAAAGACTCTAAAGTCTTGACTTTAATCTGTGGCTCTAAGTTTGTTTCCAACAATATGTTTATCTGTTCTATTATGATCACTATGTTCTCTTGAATACTCTGTGATTTCGTGATGTTTTACCCTATATTGATTGTTAGGGTTTCCGGCTGCTATTACCCATGCTTATTCTGTGATTCTACTCTATTTTTTGTTCATCTATACCTCTAAATCTTTACCTTTCCTGCTTGTATTATGCTTATTCAGTGATTCATGTCATGTTCTGTGTAAACCCCTAATTCCGTGTGATTTTACCCTATTTTAATTACTAGGGTTTCTGATTGTCTCCCGTTGTGTGTTTACTTAGCATAATCTATGCTGATTCTTAAATCAGTACTTTCCTTTTTGAATCCCTAATTTCCTGTGATTGATTTCCTTTAATTGATTCCCTGTGATAATATTTTTACGACCTTTAGTTACTTCTTGCCTTATTACATGACTGATTTTACTATCAATTGATTCTTACGATAGTGTTTTAATTAAAACCTTATGAACACCTGACCTCAATTTCCTACTATGTGCTTACTATGTTCGAAATCTTTCCTTATTTATTTTACACGATTCCTTTCCTTACTTGTTACATGTTCTGACCGTTTGAAATTTAACTCCCTTAATTAAGGGAGTACTAGTACTTATTTTACAACTAATTGATTCTTTGAGTTCCATAATTACCGGGCAGTCTAATTGTTACCTTATTTTCACCTAGTTTCAAACTATATATATACTCTATTCGTTCTTTAGAATACACATGAACAACTAATCTGTTCAACTCTCTCTCTCACAACTAAAACTTGCTACTCTCTCTATTCTCTCTTCTATTTGCTACTACTCTAAGTTAGCTGGCTGCAAGCCAAGGCTAACTACTGTGCATCTCCTATCTTCTGCTTTGTGTTACTGCTTTCTACACTTCACTGGTATGTTCTAATTCATATTTCAGCTCTCAAACCAACATGTTTCTATTACTGATGCAGTTCATTGTGTTTCTAATTTGCTTTTACTTACTATTCTGTTATTCAACATGTAACTAGGATCTTGGATTCCATCTAGCATGTCTTTGTGTAATCCAAATCTGTCTTTATGTGAATCTCCATGTTTATGTTTTATACATTAGATTAGAGCATCTTCTCCTATCTTAAACTGGTTAGTACTGCCATGTTAGTTTCATCCTATACCCTGCTGACCCCTGAACCCTTAGGATCTCTGATTGTTTATGCATGCTCCTACCTGCTACATGTTCAGTATTCTGCACCTATGTGTCCCTCAAACCCCCTTTCCCCTATTGTGGTTGTTGGATCATTCTGGGTCCTTGTGTGATGCTAACTCTGCCTTGGTTCTGAGATTGGTGTTCATGTTCTTTCGAATTATTTTCATCAGTTAAACTTTTTGTTATCTTTCCATTAAGTCTTTCTTCCAAAACTGTTTTCTTACTTAACCTTTTCAAACTATGAGCACTTTCACTCTACTCTTAGACCCCTTAAGTTCTGCCCCCTCCGTGTGAGCATTGCCTTGGGACCCTTGAGCTCCCTCTGAACTTTGACACACAAAGGCTGGCCATTCCACACTGCACTTACTCTATCTTGGCTATGAAATCTGGGTGTGAGCACTACCCGGGAGCCCTTGAGATCCTTAGGGAACTCTGACACACCCTGATTACGAGAAAGGTTGTGAAATAATACTTGGCATTGAGGACCTGGAGACTTGAGCCTATTCTGTAGGCTACATATAGTTAACTTCTTATTTTTCTCCTATTTCAGTTTTGTAATTCATATCCCATGGTCTGTAATAATTAATTGTAAACAG
The DNA here is from genome assembly GCA_005239525.1 of Nicotiana knightiana. Lineage (NCBI taxonomy): Eukaryota > Viridiplantae > Streptophyta > Magnoliopsida > Solanales > Solanaceae > Nicotiana > Nicotiana knightiana. Next base: position 191,829 of record ML380411.1, on the reverse strand, counting down.
CTCTGGGGGTCAGATAGTGAAAATAGGTGGATGATATGCATACTGTAGTATAATTAAGGGTAGAGACCATGTTTCTAGGTTTATTTTCTCTATGCGCAATAGTAGCCATGTTTAGGTACAACATGCCGTGCATTAGATATCATGCTACTTAGGCTCATATATACTGCTTTCTTTTTAGCATGTCATCATTCACTTAGATATTCTGCCTATAGGACAAATAATTAAGTAAATAGCTATTACGTGATTCTGTTCATATAAATGTGTTCTAAAACTTCATTAGAAGTCCTAGGATAAATAATGTTAACTGCAATCATGTCTCACCATGCCTACGCACTTAGAGATCCTGTTTCTAGGTAAACAACATTAAAAAGTATATCCCCTATGCTATTCCTGAAATTGTGCATAATGTTGTGATTCTATGTGCATTTAGAAATCCTGTTCAAGTTATTATGCATCATGCTGCATTAGACATCATGCTATAGGATCACATTCATTTAACTGCACTTAGTCTAAATATAGATATCTAAAACAGTCCCCTGTTATAAACAACTGGTAATTAGTCCTTGCACATATTCAACACCTAGTTTAACTATTGGTGTATGTAAAAGGTATAAAGCACTTCACTCAGTTTCTATAAAACAACTGGAAACAATTCTGTGTTCTGAACAACTTAGAACAACATGTGTAGGTAATACTTTGCAACAACCCCTCTAAGAAATCAGATAATTAGTATACACTGTCCCACACCTAGGCAAGTCTTATTTAATCAACTTTAAAAATAAATCTGAACTGTCTTTGTGATCATGTTTAACTGTCAGCATGCTTAAAACCAGTAGGCAAACCTGATTAAGACTTCCTCTCTGAGTTATGCAATAAATCTGACTTTGTGTTATCACCTAGATACCATGATTTAGGATTCTGAATTAATATGGACCTTAGTTGTGTATGAGACATGTTGTTTATGTGTACTGTGTGTACAGGAATACTTGAGCCTTTATCTGCTTTCTATGCTTTCCCTTTATCTGCAGTCCTACTTGTTTTGTTATCTGTCGCCCTAGAATTTTTACCTTTAAAACCTGAGGGTCTGCCTAGCACCTCCCTTTAGGATAGGAGTCGTAATTTCCTCCGGGACTGATAGGAAGGGACGGGTAACAGCATGCAATAGAGGTCGAGACCAACACTCATTTTTGATAACCTTACGGGATGGGAAGGGTAGAATATGGATATGATGACTGGTGCGCTAATACCACGTGTAGCCCCTATTCGAGGAATTATTACCGGGTATTGCATTGATGTGATCCATATTATTATAAACCTAGGACACCTTTTTATATTCTTAGCTCGTAATCCTTTTCAAAAGCTAATCTTCTTTACTATTTTCAAACATCTGCATGCTTAAGACTTAAATCCCCTCTTATTTGAGCCTTTACTTGTTATTTGCTAATTGTACAAATTCATGAAACTATTTGGCTGAGAACCACACTTGTGGATCCTGAGGGGTGCCTAGCACCTTCCCCTTAAGATAATTTCAAGCCCTTACCCAATCTCTAGTTAGCAACATAGTTGTAATTGAACCCATTAGGTGCCCTAACGCACCGTCAAAATCGTTAGGTGGCGACTCTTAAGAATATGCAAACCCCTTTCCCAAAAGGAACGAGTTGTCCCAACCAATGTCATAAACCCGATCCCGCGAGGGAAAAAAGGGGGCGCGACAGCATGGCGACTCTGCTGGGGATATCCAGGCTTTTACCATTTCAAATTGTTTCGTGAATTTGTGCCTTTATTTTTTACCTGCACCCTTTCCTACTCCCTTTAACATGCAATTAATTGTTTACTTCAAGTATTTACTTTTCTTTAAAGACGAAATTGACATGTCTCTTTGTTTCCTTTTGTAACTATTAAATCATTACTACCATTTTTACCGCTTTCTTTAACGTGCAAATACGTGACAACTTGTTTTAATACTTATTATTGCATAATCATGCTCAATATTTATACTCCACTCGTGCCAAACAAAATACTATAGCAACGCTTTATGAGTGGTTGCGCTCTTCCTATATCATTACCCACTAAATTCAGAAAAGCTTATTTGCGGTAAAACTAGTCGATCAGCGGTGCAGTCGACGGTTCCGTGCCTTTCCCCCTTGAGTTGTCCACTCAAGGGTACCGGTCTAAAACCCCATAGAAACCTTACTCTGTCGCACTGTTGCATGCATCATGGTCAAACCTAGTCGAGCTAAAGTGTCGTCCGCACGATAGCTTTTAAGATAGCCTTATCCAAAAGTCCACCGGGTTTCCCTAAACCCAAACGGACGCCCTCACGTTCTGTGCATTTATTTGGAGAACTAAATGCTTCCTGCTAATTATTGACGATAAATAGTCGAGTCCGGTGGGGTAAGGGCCTAACTTTATTTGCTTTGCAAAAAAAATGAGGCACGAAGCCCCAGATTCGGCATGGTTTCCAATATCCACCCAAGACTGTTGAGTTGGTGGGAGGATCTGCACTCTAGCGACAAAGCTATCGTCAGGAAACACTTGGGTAACCTAACATCTCTCCTGGAAATCCAGCCTAACAAAATGATAATAGAGGCTTCTACCTTGTTCTGGGATCGTGAAAGGTCCGTGTTCCGCTTTGGGAACATATAAATGACGCCTTTGATAGAAGAGATAGGGGGATGACTAACCTAGTATGGGAACCTCCAGGGTTGTTGATGCCTGAAAACCGCACTGGCAAAAGTTTCCTCAAAATGATGGGCCTGAAAAAGGACGCATAATTCGTATGTTTGGAGGATTCGTACATTCCTTTTGACTACTTGTATGAAAGGTATGGCTACAGCAAATCATACCGTACCTACCATGACGAGTTTGCTATCACCTCTCTGGGACACGTCCATCGCCGAGTGTTCGTGTTTATGGTTTGCTTTTTGGGTTTGATCATTTTCCCGATGAAGAAGGAAAGGATCCATACCAGGCTAGCCATGGTAACTAAGACCATAATGGAAGGGGTAAATGGGCAAGACTTCAACATTGTGCCCATGATCGTTGCAAACATATATCGGGCCTTGGAAAGGTGTCAACAAGGAGAAAAACATTTCGAAGATTGCAACTTATTACTTCAACTCTGGATCATGGAACATCTCCAAAGAGGCGAATACCAATAAGACATTCACCACAGAATGTGGGATGACCACATCGCTTTCCATCACCCAAAGCGAATGAATTATATCCCCGACATGTTCGCTCAGTCTGAAAATGCCGAGGGATGGGTTGAGCTTTTTGATAACTTGACTGAAAAGCAGGTTCAATGGATGTTTGAATGGTTTCCGACGGATGAATTCATCATTCGATCCCGAGACACATCATTTCTGATAATGATTGGTCTAAGGGGGACATACCTTTACGTCCCTCTTCAAGTTATGAGGCAAGACGAAAGGAAGCAAGTCATCCCTAGGGTCGAGAAGATGAGCCATCTTCGAGATGACTTTCAAAATAAAGACAGTCCTCACAAGTGCCAAGCTCAACACTTGTGGCACTGCAAGGTTATATTTGAGAAAGACACCATCGAGCCATACATATATCATGCCGGTTGTACCCCTTTCTATCTTGGTTGGTTAGAAGAGGATTTGGGTGGCCAGAACAAGCCAGGGTACGTCCGAGGTCACAGGGTTATAGATGAAAGGGCCGAGGCACAAGTTAAATACAACCAACTGCACAAAAGGATCCGGGAATATGAGGATGACCACCACAAGATACATGATTCCAACAAGAAACTGATTGAGGAATGGAAGGACATGGCTATCAACGCCAACAAGAGGCTGGGGTACTTGGAACGAGGTATAGTCGAGCTGGAAGAAAAGTTCATCAAAAGAGTCGAAGATTGTCAAAAGGCTGAGGGAGCTGCAGGGGGATACCTAGCCAGAACCTACCTGTTGCTGGGACTTCGCGAGCTGGGAAAACTGTACAAGGAAAGCAAGAATGCCGAGTCTGGGGAAGGTCCTTCTGGGACCAAGTAGATAGGAGTGTCTTTATTTTTCTATCAATGTAATAAGGCCAATGGCCATTAGTGACTTTTATTTTTCGTCTATCGTTTTGGGATTTGTCTATTTTTCTTATCAATAAAATGAGGCATTTAGCATTTTAAGTTCTCCAAATCAATTTGTCGCTAGGCCTACCTCGGGCACAAAGAGGTTCCCAACTTAGGACGCGCTTTACATTTCCGCATTATGTGTTTAAATACCGCAATATTCTTTTCATAATCCTCACTGACTTGGTTACCTTTTGTTTTTATTTCTTTTTCTTACTCCCCTCCCCAAAGGTTGGCTCGGGCATTCTGGCATCATCAGCCTATCGCACAAGATCCAAGGGCCCTCCACCTACTCTTCCTCCTCCTAGTCCTCCTAAGGGAAAAGAATAAGGCAAAAGTAAGATGGAAGAGTCCAGCGGCACCAGAAAAAAGAATATGATTGAACGGATAGAGGCCACTGATGGCTGAGGTATTCAGGTCCTGCATGAAAACATTGGTCACCACTTGAACAAAAATTGCTGAAGTTTCAGGAAGAACTCGATCAAGTCCGGAATCTGGCCAACTTGTCATTTTCCCTCAACGTCCCACGTCAACCTTATGCTCAAAACCTTGCACCTCCACGAAATATCCCAAGACAACAAAATCATCCCGCACCTCACCATCACATCACTCCCCCAAAGAACCAAACTCTCCCGATGCAGTGCAATGCTTGCCACACCTCAAATAACACTCCACTACTCATCCCAGAACCTCAAAACCCCACAAAGGACCATTTCCACACCTATAACAATCCCATCTATGTGGAAACCGTGACCCACTCCACTCCGCCTATCTCACAGGCATCCGAGTTTGACGGAAATGACTTACTTATCAGGAACCTGGCCGAGGAGCTTAAGAAATTGACCAGCCGAGTCCAGGGATTTGAAGGAACCAAGGGAATTGAAGGGTTGAATTATGAAGACCTTTGTATCCAACCTGATGTCGAACTGCCCGAGGGGTACAAACCTCCAAAGTTCGAAATGTTTGACGGTACCGGTGATCCGAGAGTCCATCTGAGGACCTATTGTGACAAAGTGGTTGGCATGGGGAAGGATGAAAGAATCCACATAAAGTTGTTCATGAGGAGTTTGAAGGGAGACGCACTGTCTTGGTACATCAGTCAAGACCCCAAGAAATGGTCAAACTGGGTAAGCATGGCATCTGCTTTTATGGACAAGTTTAGATTCAACACAGAGAATGCACCAGATGTGTTCTTTATTCAAAATTTGAAGAAGAAACCCACAGAAATCTTTCGCGAGTATGCTACTCGTTGGAGGTCCGAAGCCGCTAAAGTCAGATCTGCTCTAGAGGAAGAGCAGATGAACAAGTTCTTTGTCCGGGCTCAGGACCCGCAGTATTATGAACGGTTAATGATGGTTGAAGGCCACAAGTTCTCCGACATCATCAAGTTGGGTGAGTGGATTGAAGAAGGTATTAAAAGCGGTATGGTTACAAATTTTGAAGCCTTGCAAGCCACCAACAAGGCTTTACAGTCCGGTGGTGTGTCTAAGAAGAGAGACGTGGAAGTCGTAATGATTGCACAAAGAGACAAGTCCCCACTCAAATACCAAACTTATCCAACACCTCCACTCACATACCATCCAACCCCGAATTACCAAGCACCCTCACCAAATTACCAAGCTCCACCACTTTCCTACCAAGCTCCACCGCCCACATATCAACCTGCTTCGCCCAGGTACTCACAACCCGCTCCCATTTACCACACTTATAATTCCCAGTCATCCCATTACCAATCACCCCTACACGCCAAAACTTCCCTAGACCTCGTCCTAATTTTGATCGCCGCCCTCCAAAGCAATACACCGCCATAGTCGAGCCTATTGACCAGCTGTATGAGAAGCTCAAAGTTGCTGGTTATGTCACACCTATCCCTGCTGCCACCCCTGAGAACCCTTCTCAGTGGGTTAACCCAAGAAAATCCTGTGCATACCATTCCGACATGAAAGGACAAACCATCAAAGAATGTCGCTCTCTGAAGGACAAAATACAGGCTCTTATTGACAGCAAGATTATTGTGGCAAAAGTCCTCGCTCCAAACGTCCGCGACAATCCTTTGCCAGACCATAAGGGTAGAGGTATCCATATGATTGAAATAGAAGATGATTGGGATCCCGAGGGATCAATCGGGTTGATCGCATAAGGCGATGACCCAAAGAAACCCGCAATCACTCTCAAACTGATCATAGTCCAGATTCAACCATCTGAGAACGCTGAGGTGAATATGTATATATCATTTGAGTTTGAAGCAGCTCCACTTGCAAAGTCACCAGTGCCAATTGAATTTGAGTTTGTATCTCCAGCAAATGCACCGGCACCATTCGAGGTCACAGTCTTGCCACCCCAAACACACATTCCGTTTGAAGTAAGGATGGCATCATCAATTCCAGTATTAATGTCAACCACGCCGCCCTTCTATTCAAATGCTATCCCTTGGGACTACACAGCCGAGGCGAGAAGGAAAGGCAAGGTCAGGTCTGAGGAAGCTGTCACAGCACAGGGTATGACAAGAACTGGTAGGGTCTACACCCCTGAGCATCTGGCAAGTCAAGCAAGCAGGCTGCCAACCAGCCTCCCCTTATCAAAACAGGTCCCGATGAACTTTGGAGAAAGGTACATGCTAAGGATTATTCAGTCATCGACCAGCTGAACAAGACACCGGCACATATATCCATCCTCTCTTTGCTGCAGAATTCTGAAACACACAGAAATGCTTTATTGAAAATGTTGAGTGAAGCATATGTGCCAAACAACATCACTATCAGGGAAATGGCCAATATGGTAGACCAGGTACTGGAGAGTCATAAAATCACCTTTCATGAGGACGAGCTACCACCTGAAGGATTGGGGCACAACAAAGTGCTGCACATCACCGTGCAATGCAAAGATCATTTCATCACACGAATCTTGATCGATGGAGGTTCCAGTCTTAACATCTGTCCGTTGATAACACTCAAGAAATTGGGTAAAGGGCTACATGAGATAAGGGATAGAGCGATCAATCGATCAATGTGAAATCCTTCGACGGTTCTCAGAGGTCCACCATGGGGGAGATCAGTCTATGTCTGCAGATGGGACCGACTTGGTTCGAAGTGGATTTCCAGGTGATAGATGTGTCAACATCCTACAACCTATTGTTGGGACGACCCTGGATTCATGCTGTTGGGGCCGTAGCGTCAACACTACATCATGCAGTAAAATTCGAGTGGTACCACCAAGAGGTGATTATTCATGGTGACGGTAGCAACCCTATTTATAGTCGTCAAACTATTCCGGTGATTGACGGAAAAAGGAAGAAAAGCGGGGGAACTTACCACCACATTGAGCGGGTCAATGCTATCGACAAAGACAAGTTGTATGATAGCAAGATTGAGAGCATCCTGAACTGGAGAGGATATGAGCCAGGCAAAGGGCTCAATAAGAACCTCCAAGGAATCACAAAGCCCATAAAACTCAAGAAACATGGTACCACTTTCGATCTGGGGTATGAGTACACTTGGAAGGAATTCAACGACTGGTCGCCACCTTGGTGCGGTGCCTATTACCCTTTGGAGCAGCCGATACCTCATCTTGAGCAGACTTTCAAGCAGGACGACATTATTTACGGATCAGACGAAGAAGAAGCACTTGCAACGATGAGCAGTTTGTTCCTAGAGGACGAGGATATGGATTGTTGTGTTGTTCTCGAGGAGGAGGGGAGGAAGGACCTTCCATACAGACTGTAATCAAGGGGACATATCTTAAGAACTGGTCTATCAAGACGACCAAAGCTCGACGAGCCTCGGGGTAGCAAGGCTAAAACAAGCATTATTTACTGTTTTATTTACTAAATGATTTTCCTTTTCCTGCATTTTTCAATTTCTGCAATAAGATCTTCAATGTTCAAAACAGTTATTGAATTCATCAAAGCATCTTCTAAATTTCTCTCACGAATCATATATTTATTGTTATTGTCTTCTCTCATTACTTTATTTATACAACATTACTATCACTTTTCTTGATGAACCGATGACTGTGACATGCAATGAGATAACACAGCAAACAGACGTAGATTCAGAAGAAGACGACATACCTGACGAGATTGTCAAAGGAGTTGAGAACTTTGAAAATAGACCTAAGTCCAACCTGGACGAGACTAAAGTTATCAACCTGGGAGATTCAGAAAATGTCAAGGAGACTCGCATCAGCATTCATTTGTCACCATCATAAAAGAAAGAATACACGAAGTTTCTAAAAGAGTATGAGGATATATTTGTATGGTCGTATGATGACATGACTGGTCTAAGTACGTCTATTGTGGCTCACAAACTGCCAACCAATCCAATGTGTCAACCGGTGAAACAAAAGCTCAGAAAGTTCAAACCCAACATGAGTTTGAAAATCAAAGAAGAAGTTACCAAGCAGACCAACGCCAAAGTTCTCCGGGTAGTGGAGTACCCGACATGGTTATCCAACATTGTACTTGTGCCAAAGAAGGACGGGAGGGTCAGAGTCTGCGTAGACTACCGGGATCTCAACCGGGCCAGTCCGAAAGACGACTTCCCCTTACCAAATATACACATTCTGATTAACAACTGCACCAAGCATGAATTGCAGTCCTTCGTGGATTGCTTTGCCGGTTATCACCAGATTTGGATGGATGAGGAAGATGCTGAGAAAACGGCGTTCATCACACCGTGTGGAGTGTATTGTTACAAGATGATGCCATTCGGCCTGAAGAATGCATGGGCCACCTACATGAGGGCCATGGCCACCATATTCCATGACATGATTGACAAGGAGATCGAGGTGTACGTGGATGATTTCATCATCCAATCAAAGAAAGCTGCTGATCACATGGAGAATTTGGGGAAGTTCTTCAATAGATTGCGAAAATACAATCTGAAACTAGACCTCGCGAAGTGTGCATTCGGGGTTCCTGCTGGGAAGTTGCTTGGGTTTATTGTAAGCCGCCGGGGAATAGAATTGGATCCATCAAAAGTCAAAGCCATTCAAGAATTACCACCACCAAGGAACAAGAAAGATGTGATGAGTTTCTTGGGGAGGCTTAATTACATCAGCCGGTTTATAGCACAGTCTGCAGTCATCTGTGAGCGAATCTTTAAGATGCTGAAGAAGGACGTTGTGACCAAGTGGACCGATGATTGTCAAAAGGCTTTCATAAAATCAAGGAATATTTGTCAACACCGCCAGTCCTAGTACCGCCCGAGCCAGGCACACCTCTGTTACTCTATCTTGCCATGTTAGATTGAGCTTTTGGCTGCGTTCTGGGGCAGCACGATGAAGCGGGAAGGAAGGAACAAGTTATTTATTACCTCAGCAAGAAGTTCACTCCATATGAGGCTCGGTATTCTCTATTAGAGCGTACCTGTTGTGCTCTAACTTGGGTCGCCCAAAAGCTGAGGCATTACTTTTGTGCCTACACAACATATCTCATATCAAGGATGGATACATTAAAGTACATCTTTCATAAGCCCATGCCTACTGGAAAGTTAGCCAAGTGGCAAATCTTGTTGAGCGAATTCGACATTGTTTACATGACTCAGAAGGTAGTTAAAAGACAAGCTCTGGCAGACCATCTTGCTGAGAATCCCATAGACGGAGAATACGAACCCCTGAAAACATATTTTCCTGATGAAAAGGTATCATTCATAGGAGAAGATATTGCAGAATCCTATGATGGTTGGAGGATGTTCTTTGATGGAGCAGCAAACTTCAAGGGAGTCGGTATTGGATCAGTCCTAGTATCAGAGACCAGTCAGCATTATCTGATATCCACAAACTCAGGTTCCCTTGCACCAACAATATGGCCGAATATGAAGCCTGTATCTTAGGGCTCAATATGTCCATTGCCATGAACGTCCAGGAGCTGTTAGTGATCAGTGATTCAGACCTATTGGTACATCAGGTACAAGGAGAGTGGGCAACAAAGAATTCCAAGATACTGTCGTATCTGCACCACGTACAGGAATTGAGAAAGAGGTTCACAAAGATAGAGTTCCGACACGTCCCCAGAATCCAGAATGAGTTCGCCGACGCATTAGCTACTTTGTCCTAAATGATCCAGCACCCGGACAAGAATTTCATTGACCCTATTCCTATAAAGATCCATAATCAACCAACTTAATGTGCCCATGTCGAAGAAGAAGCAGACGGAAATCCTTGGTTTCATGACATCGATGAGTACTTGGCAAAAGGAGAATACCCCGAGCTTGCAAATTCCACTCAGAAACGCACACTTCGGAGATTGTCCAACAATTTCTTCCACAGCGGAGGAATCCTGTATAGGAGGACTCCCGATTTGGGGTTATTAAGTTGTGTTGACGCAAAAGAAGTATCAAAATTGCTGGAAAAAATTCATGCTGGGACCTGTGGCCCACATATGAACAGTTTTGTTCTAGCAAAGAAGATACTCCGAGCTGGTTACTTTTGGATGACTATGGAAACGGACTACATCCAGTATGTTCGGAAGTGCCACCGCTTCCAGATACATGGAGATATGCTAAAGGTTCCCCCGAGTGCGCTCAATGCAACAAGCTCACCATGCCGTTCGCCGCTTGGGGTATGGACGTTATTGGACCAATCGAGCCTGCCGCTTCCAATGGCCACAGGTTCATTCTGGTCGCCATTGACTACTTCACTAAATGGGTCGAAGCAGCCTCCTACAAAGCAGTTACTAAGAAAGTCGTGGTTGACTTTTTCCGCGACCGCATTGTATGTCGGTTCGGAGTTCCAGAGTCAATCATCACCGACAATGGTTCTAATCTCAACAGTGACTTGATGAAAGCTATGTGTGAAACTTTCAAGATCAAACACAAAAAGTCCACAGCATACAGACCTCAGATGAATGGAGCCGTAGAGGCTGCTAACAAAAACATCAAGAAGATACTAAGGAAGATGATAGAAAGGCACAAGCAGTGGCATGAAAAGTTATCATTCGCTTTATTGGGATACCGTACCACTGTCCGCACATCAATAGGGGCAATTCCTTATATGCTGGTTTATGGTACAGAGGCTGTTATTCCTGCCGAAGTAGAGATTTCATCTCTAAGAATTGTACAGGAAGCTGAGCTCAGTGACACAGAGTGGGTAAGAAGCCGTTATGAGCAATTAGCCCTCATAGATGGGAAGAGAATGAATGTAGTATTTCATGGTCAACTATATCAGAACAGAATGGCCAGGGCCTTCAACAAGAAAGTCAAGCCGAGATGATTCACACCAGGGCAGCTGGTGTTAAAGAAAATCTTTTCGCATCAAGATGAAGCCAAGGGGAAGTTCTCTTCCAACTGGCAAGGTCCGTACATGGTTCATAGAGTGCTGACAGGAGGAGTACTCATACTTGCAGAAATGGACGGAGAAGTTTGGCTGAAACTGATTAATTCAGATGCAGTCAAGCACTACTATGTGTAATCTTTATGCTTTCTCAGTGATGTAAATTGAACTACGCCTGGCCTGATTCCCGCTTAAGAGGGGATATGTAGGCAGCCCTATGGGTTCGGTCACAATTTAATAAGAATCTATTTTTCCCCGCTACTGGAAACTGGGGCAGAATTTTGAGGAGGACCCTCAAAATTCTGAAGCCAGTAGCAGTCCACAAGCATTCACCCAGCCAACTGGGGCAAAATTTTGAGAAGGACTCTCAAAATTCTGAAGCAAGTTCAGCCAATTGTAGCGCGAGCAGCAGTCGGAGGTGTCCACCCAGCAAACTTGGGCAGAATTTCCGCAGCAGGAGAGGTTGCAATGTCTCGAGTCGTGTCATGTCGTTGGTTCATCTAAAATTATTTTAGAATATATACTACTTTTACAAAATCATGCATTTTTTTCTGAAGCAGCTTGTTAAGCGAACGCTACCCCAATGATATAGACAGTATCATCATGATCAAGAAAACGAGCCAAGCAGAGCCAGCAGGAATGCGAACTAACCTTTCCCCTTTACAAAACTCACGATCTTTCTTTGGGTGCAGACACAAAATTGCAAAAGCCCCAAAACATATTATCCGCTCAAAGGACGGACATCGTTCCTCAAACTCGTCATGCCAACATTTATTATCAGCACAAACGATGCTTCATTATCACAATGCTCTACTGCAATTTAACACCAGCTAAGAATTTATGTTGTCCTTCCTTAATCTTTCATAACGCTACCTTTCTGCCTTCCGAGGTTAAACGCTACCTCCATTTGTATTCGCATCTTGCATAAGGCTACCATTCTGCCTTCCGAGTTTAAACGCTACCTCCATCTGCAATCGCATCTTGCATAAGGCTACCTTTCTGCCTTCCGAGGTTAAACGCTACCTCCATCTGCATTCGCATCTTGCATAAGGCTACCTTTCTGCCTTCCGAGGTTAAACGCTACCTCCATCTGCATTCGCATCTTGCATAAGGCTACCATTCTGCCTTCCGAGTTTAAACGCTACCTCCATATGCATTCGCATCTTGCATAAGGCTACCATTATGCCTTCCGAGATTAAATGCTTCCTCCATCTGCATTCGCATCTTGCATAAGGCTACCATTCTGCATTCCGAGGGTAAACACTACCTCCATCTGCATTCGCATCTTGCATAAGGCTACCTTTCTGCCCTCCGAGGCTAAACAATGCCTCCCATTTACTTCTCAAAAGCAACCAATGCCTCTAGCATTATTTACTACGCTTTCTTTTTGGGCTAAGCTCTGCTCTTTTAATTCGCAAGACTAAGCTCTGTCTTGTCAGCATCATACTATTGCATCTTCATGGGCTGAAATATCCCCAACTTATCCAAAGTCCTCATCGTTCGGAGGCACCATCTTCATGGCCCGAGAACACCATGTCATGGCCTGAGGATCTCTTTTATCAGTTTGCATATCATTATTCAAAGGCATCATGGTTCGGAGGCTACATCTTCATGGACCGAGAACATCATTTCATGGCCTGCGAATCCTGCATCAGGCAATTGACCAGGACATCATGGTCTAAAGACGTCATCGTTAACCGTCCAAAGACAACATTCATAGTCCAACGGGAATTTGCATCCTGTTTAAATTACGCACGATATGCTTGTATTACTCATTTGCAGGTAACCCGGTAAGCAACAACCATCACGGCAGGAGTGATCCCGCTCCACTTCTCCTAACTACCCCGTAAGCCGCTTGTTCACCCAACCTTGCACTTTGCGTCCGTCCTTATAAAACTTCATCGGTATACTTCGCCGGTGGCTCCTGAACTACATACGGCCTGATTCCTGTAAAACCAGGGATATGTAGGCAACTCAGAAACCAGGGTGCGGCCTAAACCTCTTCAAACCGCTTCGCTCCATCAAAATTGGTCATCATGTCTTTACCCGACAACTCTTCCATCCTTCCCGGGTAAAGAGAGGCAACTGTTGATACCCAATTTTTCCTCAAACTATTTTTTTTTAATTTGCATATATACCTTCAAAATCACTTTTCATAATGAATGGTTTTTTCCCTAATTTTCCATATTTTTATCAATTTGTTTTCCTATCTCTTTAGTATTTTATAATTATTCATAAATTACATTACAAATAATTTCAAAATATTTCCTAGCTCAATATATCATTTTTAATCCTATTAGGATTAATTATTTCACAAATTAGCCAATTTGGCGTTATTTGGCTATAATTACAACAATTTTGCAACTATAGCCTAATTGTACATTTTATGCCTTTTTAAATTAATAATTATTCATTTTTATATTTTCTATATTAATTAATTACCTTAATTTCACCTATTTAGCCTTAATTTAATTTTATATGATTATTAGATATTGTTATTAATTATTTATCTAATTTTAATGGGTATTTAACAAACAACCATTCTTTATTTAAATTCCAGCCTAATTAATCCTAGTCCATAATCCAATTAAATTGACCCAGACCCCCAAGCCCAATACACTAACCTACCCGGCCCAATCCCTCACTCAATCTGAACCGTTGATTAATTCAAATCAACGGTCCAGATCCCCCTTACCACAAATAAACCCTAATGACTACCCACCCCCTCTCTCATTTTCCTCTCATTCACTTCAGAGACGTTTCTCTCAACTCTCTCTCTCGTCCTTTCAACTCCCTCCAGTAGACCTGGCCCTTCTCCGGCCATCGCCTTGCCGGAATCTATGGCGATTCAACCACCTACCAGCCTTATGGCTCCCCCCTTGAACGTGTGTCACTGTTTTGAGGCCTTCAAGTGAACCAGATACAGTCTACTCACCATCTCCCGTCGCATTCCATTTTTCCGGCTACCCATGGCCGTCCGAGTAAGATCTTTACACTTTCCGGTTAAAACCGACAATTTCGAGTTATTCTCTTCTCCTTTCTGGGTTCTCTTTTGAAACCCTAACTTTAAACCTCCCGATCCTTTTAGATCTGTCACATATCTATACGTATTCTGAGGTTTTTGCATGTTTTCTTCAAAGATCTTCTTGTTTTCTGAAACGACTCTTCATTTCTCAAAACTAGGGTTTCAAACCCCTTTTCAAAAATGATTTCCCTTCATTTTAAGTATTATTTTGTGATTTTCGTTATGTTTAAGCCTTTCCCTTTCTGTGTCTGAGTTATTTCGTTAAAAGACCCTAAAGTCTTGGCTTTAATCTGTGGCTCTAAGTTTGTTTCCAACAATATGTTTATCTGTTCTATTATGATCACTATGTTCTCTTGAATACTCTGTGATTTCGTGATGTTTTACCCTATATTGCTTGTTAGGCTTTCTGGCTGCTATTACCCATGCTTATTATGTGATTCTACTCTATTTTTTGTTCATCTATACCTCTAAATCTTTACCTTTCCTGCTTGTATTATGCTTATTCAGTGATTCATGTCATGTTCCGTGTAAACCCCTAATTCCGTGTGATTTTACCCTATTTTAATTACTAGGGTTTCCTATTCTCTCCCGTACTAATCCTCTTTGAATCCCTAATTTCCTGTGATTGATTTCCTGTGATAATATTTTTACGACCTTTAGTTACTTCTTGCCTTATTACATGACTGATTTTACTATCAATTGATTCTTACAGTAGTATTTTAATTAAAACCTTATGAACCTGACCTCAATTTCCTATTCTGTGCTTACTATGTTCGAAATCTTTCCTTATTTATTTTACACAATTCCTTTCCTTACTTGTTACCTTTTCTGACCGTTTGAAATTTAACTCTCTTAATTAAGGGAGTACTAGTACTGATTTTGCAACTAATTGATTCTTTGAGTTCCATAATTACTGGGCAGTCTAATTATTACCTTATTTTCACCTAGTTTCAAACTATATATATACTCTATTTGTTCATTAGCACACACACGAACAACTAATATGTTCAACTCTCTCTCACAACTAAAACTTGCTACTCTCTCTATTCTCTCTTCTATTTGCTTCTACTCTAAGTCAGCCGGCTGCAAGCCAAGGCTAACTACTGTGCATCTCCTATCTTCTGCTTTGTGTTACTGCTTTCTTCACTTCACTGGTATGTTCTAATTCATATTTCAGCTCTCAAACCAACATGTTGCTATTACTGATGCAGTTCATTGTGTTTCTAATTTGCTTTTACTTATTATTCTGTTGTTCAACATGTAACTAGAATCTTGGATTCCATCTAGCATGTGTTTGTGTACTCCAAATCTGTATTTATGTGAATCTCCATGTTTATGTTTGATATATTAGATTAGAGCATCTTCTCCTGTCTTAAACTGGTTGGTACTGCCATGTTAGTTTCATCCTATACCTGCTGATCCCCTGAACCCTTAGGGTCTCTGATTGTTTATGCATGCTCCTACCTGCTACATGTTCAGTATTTTGCACCTATGTGTCCCTCAAACCCCCTTTCCCCTGTTGTGGTGGTTGGATCATTCTGGGTCCTTGTGTGATGCTAACTCTGCCTTAGTTCTGAGATTGGTGTTCATGTTCTTTCGAATTATTTTCATCAGTTAAACTTTTTGTTATATTTCCATTAAGTCTTTCTTCCAAAACTCTTTCTTACTTAACCTTTTCAAACANCACAAAGGCTGGCCATTCCACACTGCACTTACTCTATCTTGGCTATGAAATCTGGGTGTGAGCACTGCCCGGGAGCCCTTGAGGTCCTTAGGGAACTCTGACACACCCCGATTATGAGAAAGGTTGTGAAATAATACTTGGCATTGAGGACCTGGAGACTTAAGCCTATTCTGTAGGCTCCCTATAGTTAACTTCTTATTTTTGTCCTATTTCAGTTGTGTAATTCATATCCCATGGTCTGTAATAATTAATTGTAAACAGCTCTGGGGGTCGAATAGTGAAAATGGGTGGGTGATATGCATGTTGTAGTATAATTAAGGGTAGAGACCATGTTTCTAGGTTTATTTTCTCTATGCGCAATAGCAGCCATGTTTAGGTACAACATGCCGTGCATTAGATATCATGCTACTTAGGCTCATATATACTGCTTTCTTTTAGCATGTCATAATTCACTTAGAGATCCTGCCTATAGGACAAATAATTAAGTAAATAGCTATTATGTGATTCTGTTCATATAAACTTGTTCTGAAACTTCATTAAAGTCCTAGGATAAATAATGTTAACTGCAATCATTTCTCACCATGCCTACGCACTTAGAGATCCTGTTTCTAGGTAAACAACATTAAAAAATATATCCCCTATGCTATTCCTGAAACTGTGCATAATGCTGTGATTCTATGTGCATTTAGAAATCCTGTTTAAGTTATTATGCATCATATTGCATTAGACATCATGATATAGGATCACATTCATTTAACTGCACTTAGTCTAAATATAGATATCTAAAACAGTCTCATGTTCTAAACAACTAATAATTAGTCCTTGCACATCTTCAACACCTAGTCTAACTACTGGTGCATGTAAAAGGTATAAAACACTTCACTCAGTTTCTTTAAAACAAATGGTAACAATTCTGTGTTCTGAACAACTTAGAACAGCATGTGTAGGTAATACTTTGCAACAACCCCTCTAACAAGTCAGATAATTAGTATACACTGTCCCACGCCTAGGAAAGTCTTATTTAATCAACTTTAAAAATAAAATCAGAACTGTCTTTGTGGTCATGTTTAACTGTCAGCATGCTTAAAACCAGTAGGCAAACCTGATTAAGACTTCCTCCCTGAGTTATGCAATAAATCTGTCTTTGTGTTATCACCTAGATACCATGCTTTAGGATTCTGAATTAATATGGACCTTAGTTGTGTATGAGACATGTTGTTTATGTGTACTATGTGTGGAGGAATACTTGAGCCTTTATCTGCTTTCTATGCTTTTCCTTTATCTGCAGTCCTACTTGTTTTGTTATTTGTCGCCCTAGAATTTTTACCTTTAAAACCTGAGGGTCTGCCTAGCACCTCCCTTTAGGATAGGAGTCCTAATTTCTTCCGGGACTGATAGGAGGGGACGAGTAACGTCATGCAATAGAGGTCGATACCAACACTCGTTTTTTATAACCTTACGGGGTGGGAAGGGTAGAATATGGATATGATGACTGGTCTGCTAATATCACATGTAGCCCCTCTTCTAGGAGTGATTACCGGGTATTGCATTGATGTGATCCATACTATTATAAACCTAGGACACCTTTTTATATGCTTAGCTCGTAATCCTTTTCAGAAACTAATCTTCTTTACTATTTTCAAACATCTGCATGCTTAACACTTAAATCCCCTCTTATTTGAGCCTTTATTTGTTATTTGCTAATTGTACAAATTCACGAAACCATTTGGCCGGGAACCACACTTGTGGATCCTGATGGGTGCCTAACATCTTCCCCTTAGGATAATTTCAAGCCCTTACCCAATCTCTGGTTAGCAACGTAGTTATAATTGAACCCCTTAGGTGCCCTAACACACTGTCAAAATCGTTAGGTGGCGACTCTTCAAAATATGCAAACCCCTTTCCCAAAAGGAACGAGTTGTACCAACCAATGTCATAAACCCGTTCCCGCGAGGGAAAAAAGGGGGCGCGACAACTGTCACCATATTAGCCACCAGGAAAAAAAGTTTTATTGTAATCTAGTCCTTATTGTTGGTTGTAACCCTTAGCCACTAGTTTAACTTTGAACCTTTCAATATCACCAGTAGCTTTGTATCTGATCTTGTAAACCCACTTAGAACTTGTAGAACTCTTTCCAGGAGGGAAATCAACCACTTCCCTTTAATTAAGAATATTACAATTAATATTCAAGCCAAACAAATCAAAGTTACCAGACCGAATTAACCAAAATCGAAAAGGAGAAAAATCAAACCATACTGAATCTAATTAAGTATTGGAATTGGTATAGCGTTTTTAAGAAATCAATTACCAAAAATACCTAACTGAAATATCTAATATCATACTGTATCGACCAATGAACACCCCTACCCTTAGCCACATAATCATGCATTCATATATGTTGATGCTTAGTTCTTGTAGAATGTATGGCGATTGTTGTGGAATTGGGCTCATCAGAGGTAATTCTGGGAGAAGGATTAACATATGTACTTGATTCACGCAAGTCAACTAATGCCTCCACTCCTTGAGTTGCTTCAGTGTCTAGAATCAACAGAATTTTTAATTGTATCTGCTTCTAGCTGGTCAATATCATAATAGTAGTTGGTTCTGCCACTGTGTCCTCCACTAATGTATATGAATTCTCCTACTGAATGTGTAAGAAATCCCATGAATGGTCTTCAACTGATAGAACAGTAGTCTCATGTTGCATTTCCATAAAGGAAAAATCACATTCCCTAAAAATAACACCCCCGCTAACAAAAAAAGCTTTAGTAACTAAATCATATAATCTGTATCCTTTCTAAGTTGTGGACTACCCCATGAGCCCTGCCTTTTTAGCTCGAGCAACAAACTTATATTCTTTCAATACATTTCTGGCATAGTGTAGACATCCAAACACCCTCAAATGAGTCAATGATGGTTCCCTACCAGACAACACTTCAAAGGAACTTTTACCATCTAAAATTTTGGAGGGTAATTTATTCAATACGTAAACTGTAATTTGTGTACCTCGGCCTAGCATTTACTTGGAATATTTCCTGAAATTTGAATGCTCTGACAATATCCAATATACTATGCTTTCTCTCCATAATGTCATTTTGTTGTGGTGTATACACACAACTACTTTGATGAAGCACACCATGAGCCCGCGAAAACTCATTCCACTGATAATTAAAAAATGCTGTCCCATTATCAGTTTTAACTATCTTAACTAAGGTGTCAAACTAAGTTTTTACCATACAAAGAAACTGTTTCAGAAAAATAATAGTTTCATTCTTTAATTACATCAGAAGATCCAAGTTGCTCTAGAGAAATCATCTACAACAATGAGGAAATAATGCTTCTTATCATGAGTAGTTGTTCTATATGGTCCCCATACATCCATATGCATCAATTGAAAAGGCTTAGAACTTTTCCTCTTACTATTAGGAAAGCTTAACCTAGATTATTTTACCACAGGCCAAACGCGATATTTATTATGTATTGAACTATCTAATTTATGTTGCAAAAATAAAATGTGATGCATCACTGGTATAGAAGTATGTCCTAATTTTTTATGCCACAAACTACTTGAATCTCCAGCTCTCCATGTTACATTAGTATGAGCTACTGACTGCTCGACTCCTGTTCCATTTAACAAATATAATCTATCATGTTCCTTACCAGACCCTGCCATTGTAAAGATCCTGAAATACACACAACTCAGGTAGGAAAATGGCAGTACAGTACAAATCTCTGGTCAGCTTTGAGTCTGACAACAAGTTAAACTTAAAGTTAGGGACATAGAGCACATTTTCAACTTGCTATCATGTGACATACTTGAATTACCCACACGAGTGATATATGTACTATCTCCATTAGGAAACATCACTTTATCATTTCCAGGACTGTCAATACACCTTACATCACTCAACAAATCCAATATAGATGTTATATAATATGTAGCTCCTAAGTGTAATATCCCGTTTTCTGTATGTATACTTGATGAAAGAGAGACAATTGTACCTGTCATATGAGCTCGAGTTTGTGTCTCATTAGTGTATGAGGTAAAATTGGTTAGTGAGAGTTAGAAGAATTTCTAAGTGACACGTGGAACTGAAGACCGATGGGACGTGAGTCAACAAATAGCTGGCACAAGATGCAAGTATGTGACTGGTGCTGGATGAATCTCGAAGAATGGGTAGCCGATCATAATAATTCAAAGATTTGATACCAGATAGCATTCAATGAGCAACCAATATAGAGAGTATTAGAATTTATAAACAAACGTTAGCAACCATCAATGAATGTTTTATTCTCATTCAAGAGGAGCTTGATTTGATGATCTTGTCTGCCTAAATAAGGCTATAAATAGGAGAATTAACATCATTTGTAGGGACGGAAAAATATTTTGTACACAAAAGCTATATTTTGCTCTCAAACTTATAAATATTTACTTTCTTCTGCTCTTAATATTATTTGTATACCTGAAACACCAAGCTCATTGCTAGTCTTGTATTTCCTTTAATTCTATTTTATACTCTTACTTCTATTATTATTCATTTCATTTTTTTGGGGTCAAATCAATTCACTTTTCTATAAAATACATAATAAATTCAATTGTATAGTTTTACAGGTAAACAATTTGGCGCCCACCTGTCACGACCCCAAAACTACCCGGTTGTGATGGCGCCTATCGCAATACTAGGCCGATCAATGTTTATACTAAAGACATAAAATAATATTTAGATCGAATCATCACTAACACGATATCTCATTAACAAGTCATTTAAGAATTTTTAAAACAAAAGACGATGAGTCAATAATATAAACACAACCCAAAAATCTCGGAGTCACTGGGTCATGAGCATCTAAAGAAATTACATACGTCTAACAATATCTTTAATACAAATAAGTCTAGGGAAGGCAACTAC
The DNA here is from genome assembly GCA_005239525.1 of Nicotiana knightiana. Lineage (NCBI taxonomy): Eukaryota > Viridiplantae > Streptophyta > Magnoliopsida > Solanales > Solanaceae > Nicotiana > Nicotiana knightiana. The sequence goes on along the minus strand of ML380411.1, from coordinate 170,857 downwards.
TACAGCAGTAAGAAGGAGAAAGCAGGGCTGCAGACGCGTGCAGCTACTTTGCAAATATCTTCGAGAGTCCTTGGACAGATAATCAGCTCACTCCACCCTAGCACCTGGATATGCACACAAGGTGCAGGGAGTAATGTGAGCACTCCAACTCAGTAGTAATGAGAGTAAATAAAGTCTGAGAAATACGAAACACTTAAATACAAATCATAAATCCACAACAGTTAAAGTTCCTTTTTCAAAATCGTAGGTACGACAATTCATAATGCTTAAAAATCGAGTTCAGTAAAAATCCTTAGAATTTTGTATTTTTCAATGGTTTCCATAGAAATTCAAGAAGAATTTAGTGTAAAAATGCCAGAAATCATCAATAGCCTCTCAGGCCAAAACATATTTCATAAACTGCCCATCGGGCGTAACATCACTCGGAAACAGTCACTCAGCATGCCTCACAGTCACTCATGCCTCCCAATCACTCATCACTCGCCACTCGCACTCAGTAGGTACCTGCGCTCACTGGGGATTTACAGACTCTGGAGGGGCTCCTATAGCCCAAGCGCTATAACAAGCCACCTCGTGGAATAATCACTCAGGCTCTCGGCCTCTCATATATCATAAACAGTATAACATGCTGCGACGCACAGTCCGATCCCATAATATCCTCACAACATAGGTCCTCGGCCTCACTCAGTTAGAAACCTATCAAAAATCCACTCGGGCAATCAATAAAAATAGAGAACTCATCCCAAAACATCTTTTATATGCATAAAAAAAATGGAGTAATGAAACTCAATTAAACAGTGATTAGGTAAAATCATGACTGAGTGCAACTTTCAAATCAAAACAGTGAGGAAAATAGTAGTAAGAAGCCCCCAAGGGGTCCAAATACTTGGCACGAGGCCCAAATACGACATTCAGCCCAAAATATAGTAATAATCTTTGAAACATGAAATATCATATGATTTATAATCAAATACGCAACTTAATAGTTGCTACGGGACGGACCAATTCATAATCCCCTAATAGTGTACGCCACACACTCGTCATATAGCATGGACGCCACTCCAAAATAGTGATATAGTGCGATGGTTGGGGCTTCATACCCTCAAGACAAGATTTACAATCATTACTTACCTCAAACCGGATGAAAATCTACTCCGCGATGCCCTTGCCACTCGACTCGGCCTCAACACGCCCCGAATCTATTCAAAAACAAATTTATATCATCAAAATATGCCAAAGGAACAAGGCCCACTTGAAAATAATCAATTTACATCAAGAATCCCGAAATTGGCCAAACCCGACCCCCGAGCCCACGTCTCGAATTTCGATAAAAATCACAAAACTAGAATCCTTACGCTCTCACAAGTTCATACATACCAAATAGATCAAAATCGAACCCCAAATGACCCCTCAAATCCCCAATTTATACTCTCCAATTTCAAGCCGTAATCTCCCAAATTTCTCCACTAAAACATGATTAAACAATGGAATAATTGCCATAAATATGAGATACAAGGTCCAAGTGGCTTACCTCACTGAAACACTTAAATTCCCCCTTGAAATCACAACTCAAAGCTCCAAAATCGTCATATATGGTGAAGAAATAAGTGAAAGTTCGCAAAGGCAACCTTTTATAGGTTCTGCCCAGCATTTTCCGCATCTGCTGACAAAAATCTCGCACCTGCGGCCCTAGCTGCACATCTGCAAAATTGACTTAAAAGTCCTTTTCCGCATCTGCGGCTCTCAACTCGCACCTACGGGCTCGCATGTGCTACTCACCTTCCGCATCTGCGATGACCGCACCTGCGATCACCATTCCGCAGGTGCGGAACACCAGAACAACAGCACACAATAGACTTTCCAACTTTCCAACTTTCAACCTCTCCGATGGCCATCCGAAATCATCCCGAGTCGGGGCCCCAATCAAAAATACAAGTACCTCATATAACATCCCCCGAACTTAGCCGAACCCTCGGAACACCCAAAATAACACCAAAACACAAAATAAATCCATAATTCAAGCCTAAGGATTTCCAAACTTCCGAATTTGCCAACGATGCCGAAAACAAGAAAACCACGCCTAAATGACTTGAAAATTTGCACACACATCCCAAATGCCACTACGAACTTGTTCCAACTTTCAGAATTCCATTCCGACCTTGATAGCTAATTTTCCACTACCGACCAGAAATCGCCAAAAATCCAATTTCACCAATTCCAGCCTAAATCTATTCCGGACCTCCGAATGACATTTCTAACACACTCCTAAGTCCCAAATCACCTAATGAAGCTATCTGGGCCACAAAAACCACGTTTCTAGATCATTTACCTATAAGTCAACATCCGATTGACTTTTCCAACTAAATTACTTTTCCAGAACCACTCCGAACCCGAGCCAACCGACCCAACACAACATAAATGATCTAAAAATACAAAACAAAGCAGAAATGGGGAAAACAGGGCCAAACTCTCGGAACGACCGGCTGGGTCGTTACATTCTCCCCCTCATAAACAAACGTTCATCCTCGAACGGGTCTAGAAACATACCTGGAGTCTCAAACATGTGGGGATATCTGCTCTGCATCTCCCGCTCGGTCTCCTAGGTGGCCACCTCCACTGGCTGCCCTCTCCACTGCACCTTGACTAAAGCTATATCCTTAGACCTCAATCTCCTGACCTGACGACCCAAAATAGCTACTGGCTCCACCTCATAGGACATATCACTCTCTAGCTGAATCGAACTGAAATCCAAAACATGAGACAAGTCACCAATATACTTCCGAAGCATAGACACATGAAATACCGGATGCACGCTCGACAAGCTAGGTGGAAAGTCAAGTCTATAAGCCACCTCTCCAACCCTCTGCCCCTCTTCCCAAACCGCATAACACCTTTCATAGGTGACACCTTCCATAGAACCTTCTCTTCAGTTATGAAAGATACATCCCGGACCTTCCGGTCCGCATAACTCTTCTGCCTCGACTGCGCCATGCAAAGCTGCTCCTGAATCAACTTCACCTTATCTAAAGCATCCTGTATCAAATCCGTACCCAAGAGCCTGGCCTCACCCGGATCAAACCAACCAACCGGAGATCTACATCTCCTCCCATAAAAAGCCTCATATGGAGCCATCTGAATAATTGACTAGTAACTATTATTGTATGCAAACTCCGAGAGTGGTAGAAACTGGTCCCATGAACACCCAAAGTCAATAACACAAGCGCACAACATGTCCTCTAGTATCTGAATAGTGCGCTCGAACTGCCTGTCCGTCTGAGGATGAAAAGCTGTGCTTAACTCAACCTGAGTACCCAACTCCCTCTGCACGGCCCTCCAAAATTGCGATGTGAACCAAGTACCTCTATCAGAAATGATGGAAACAGGAACACCATGCAATCGAACAATCTTCCGGATATAAATCTCAGCTAACCACTCCGAAGAATAAGTAGTACCCACAGGGATGAAGTGAGCGGACTTGGTTAGCCCATCCACAATAACCCATATAGCATCAAACCTCCTCGAAGTACATGGGAGCCTGACTACAAAGTCCATGGTGATCCGCTCCCACTTCCACTCAGGAATAACCAACCTCTGATGCAATCCACCAGGTCTCTGGTGCTCATACTTGACCTGCTGGCAGTTGAGACACGAGCTACTAATCCAACAATATCCTTTTTCATCTGCCTCCACCAATAATGCTGCCTTAGATCCTGATACATCTTCGCGGCTCCCAGATGGATGGAATACCGCGAGCTGTGGGCCTCCGCAAGAATCAAATCCCGAAGACCATCTACATTAGGCACGCATATCCGAACCTGCATCCTCATAACACCATCATCACCAATAACTACATCCCTGGCGTTACCTCGCCGGACTCTATCCTGAAGAACGAAAGTGTGGGTCATCATACTGGCGCTCTCTGATATGGTAATAAGAGAAGACCTGGAAGCTACACAAGCCAATACTCGGCGGGGCTCCGATAGATCCAACCTTGCAAACTGGCCCGCTAAGGCCTGAACATCAAGTGCTAATGGTCTCTCTGCTGCCGGAAGTTATGCTAGACTCCCTAAACTCTCTGCTCTGCGACTCAAGGCATCGGCCACTACATTGGCCTTCCCCGGATGGTATATAATAGTGATATCATAGTACTTTATAAGCTCCAACCATCTCCTCTGACGTAAATTCAGATCCTTCTGGTTAAACAAATGTTGTAGGCTACGGTGATCAGTAAAAACCTCACAATAAACCCCATACAAATAATGATGCCAACTTCAAGGAGTGAACAATGGATGCTAGCTCGAGATCATGCACTGGATAATTCTTCTCGTGAGTCTTCAACTGGCGCGAGGCGTAGGCAATCACCCTACCCTCCTGCATTAATACACAACCAATTCCTATCCTCGAGGCATCACAATATGCGGTATAAGAACCTGAAGCTGTTGGCAATACTAAAACTGGAGTTGTGGTCAAAGCAGTCTTGAGCTTCTGGAAGCTCTCCTCACACTCGTCCGACCACCTGAACAGAGCACCCTTCTGAGTCAGTTTTGTCAAGGGTGAAGAAATAGAAGAAAACCCCTCCACAAAGCGACGATAATATCCCGCCAAACCAAGGAAACTCCTAATCTCTGTAGCTGAGGACAGTCTGGGCCAACTCTGCACCGCCTCTATCTTCTTCGGATCAACCTGGATACCCTCGCTGGACACCACGCGCCCCGAGATAGCTACTGAGCCAAGCCAAAACTCGCACTTGGAGAACTTTTCATAAAGCTTCTCCTTCCTCAATCTCTGCAATACAACCCTCAACTGCTGAGCATGCTCCTCCTGGCTACGAGAATACACCAGGATGTCATCAATGAACACAATAACAAAGGAATCCAAATATGCATGAAATATGTTGTTCATCAGATGAATGAACGCCGATGGGGCATTGGTCATCCCAAAAGACATCACCAAAAACTCATAATGGCCATAACGGGTCTTGAAAGCCGTCTTGGAAATATCTGAATCCCGAATCTTTTGTTGATGGTACCCGGATCTCAAATTAATTTTTAGAGAACACCCTAGCTCTTTAAAGCTGGTCAAAAAAATCATCAATGCGAGGCAAAGGATACTTATTCTTGACTGTAACCTTGTTCAGCTGTCTGTAGTCAATACACATTCTCATGGAACCATCCTTCTTCTTCACGAACAACTGGTGCACCTCAAGGTGACACACTAGGCCGAATGAACCCCTTTTCTAGGAGTTCCTGAAGCTGCTCTTTCAATTCCTTCAACTCCACTGGTGCCATACGATATGGTGGAATAGAAATAGGTTGAGTGCCCGGCACCAGCTCAATGCCAAAAATAATATCCCTTTTGGGCGGCATGCCCGACAGATCTACAGGAAACATGTCCGGATAATCATAGACTACAGGATCAGAATCGATATTGGGAGTCTCAGCACTGACATCCCTCACAAAAGCCAAATAAGACAAACATCCTTTCTCTACCATACGCTGAGCCTTCAGGTATGAAATCACCCTACTAGGCACATAATCAATAGAACCTCTCCACTCGACTCTCGGACTAAGGTCACAGTCTTAGCTTGACAATCTAGAACAACATGACACGGAGATAGCTAATCCATGCCCAATATCATATCAAAGTCAACCACGCTAAGCAATAGCAGATCTACTCGGGTCTCCAGACCCCCAATATATATCACACACGACTGATACACTCGATCCACAATAATAGTATCGCCCACCGGAGTCGACACATGAATAGATGTAACTAAGGACTCACGGGGGGTATCCAGAAAATGAGAAAAATATGATGAAACATAGGAATACGTAGAACTAGGATCAAATAAGACCGAATCATCTCAGTGACAAACTGATACAATACCTGTAATCACTTCACCTGAGGCCATAGCATCTTGTCTGGCTGGAAGTGCATAAAAATGGGCCTGACCTTCACCTGATCGACCTCCCCCTCTAGGGCGGACTCTGGCTGCCTAACCCCCACCCCTAGCTGGCGAGGCGGGTAGTGAAGTAACTGGGACTGAAGTCGAGGACTGGCCCTTCTGCTGAGGCGGGCAACCACGACGATGAGGACACTACTTCCATACATGCCCAAACTCTCCACACTCGAAACAACTCCCCGGTGCTGGAGATGGGGACTGAAGGGAACCCCTAGCACCAGGATAACCTCTGGAATAATCAGGCATAGATGAGTCCTGAACCGATGGTGCTTGAGATGAACTCTGGGCTGGAAGAGCACTGAATGATGGGTGCCCCTGATGAGAAATGTGAGGACCACGACCAGCGGATCCACCACAATAACCTGAGCGGCCTGGCTGAGCCTACTTGAATGGACGACCTCTGCCGTGCTGGAACTGTCCCCCCGAAGGAACACCACCAAAACTACCAGATCCTCGAGGCCACTTGGCCTCCCTCTCATCTCTCTCCTGGCGACGAACCGACTCAATCTCTCGGGTAATATCAATAACCTGCTCAAAAGTAGCACCCGATACCCTCTCTCTGGTCATAAGAATACGAAGCTGGTATGTGATGCCATCCATGAACCTCCTGATCCTATCTCTATCTATAGGGACCAACCAAATAGCATGACGGGCAAGCTCGGAAAACCTCATCTCGTACTGCGACACTGTCATATCACCCTGACGCAGTTGCTCAAACTTCCTGAGCAGCTCCTTTCTGCGGGACTGTGTAATATACTTCTCTAAGAAGAGAGTGTAAAACTGCTGCCAAGTAAGGGGCGCTGCACTAACGGGACTACGCCTCCCATAAGCCTCCCACCAAGTAAATGCAGCTCCTGAGAATTGGAAGGTAGTAAAGGAGACCCCACTGCTCTCCAATATCCCTGCTATACGAAGCATCCTCTAACACTTGTCTAAGAAACCCTGGGCATCCTCACCCTCAGCACCACTGAAATTCGGAGTACGAAGTCTACCAAATCTCTCCAACCTGCGCTGCTCGTCGTCATCCATAGCTGGAACCACAAAATCCTAGCCTGGAGCAACCGGCTGGGCTGGAACTGCCTCCGGTGTCTGAAGTCCCTGAATAACCTGCTCAGGTGTACGAGCAGCTGGAGTCTGAGTGCCTGCCCCGGCTTGAGAAGTAGCGGCTGAAGTAGAAATAGCGACCGCCTGAGCAAGACTGGTGCATGCAGTCAGAATCTGGACCAAGGTCTCCTGAAGACCCGGAATAACAATAGGCATAACTGGTGTCTGAGCTAGTCCCTCTGGAATATCTGTGGCTGGGACCTGATCTGGAATAACAGGCGGGTCTATGGGTACCACCTCAGTAGCTGCGCAGGCTGCACCTCTACCCCTACCACATCCTTGACCGCGACCTCGACCCCTTATAGGTCCCACTAGTGGCTGATCACCCTGTCCGATAGTGCGTGTCCTCACCATCTGTGAGTTAATGAAACAATAGAAGTTTAGTTTCCAGAATCAATAGATTCATACGACAAGAATTCAAGAAATGAGAGATTTTTCCTAAGGGTTCTGCAGCCTCTCGAAGATAAGTACAGACGTCTCCGTACCGATCCGCAAGACTCTACTGAACCTGCTCATGACCGGTGAGTCCTATGTAACCTAGGTTCTGATACCAACTTGTCACGATCCCAAAACTACCCGGTCGTGATGGCGCCTATTGCAATACTAGGCCAGCCAATGTTTATACTTAAGATATAAAATAATCTTTAATTCGAATCATCACTAACATGATATCTCATTAACAAGTTGTTTAAGCATTTTTAAAACAAAAGACGATGAGTCAATTATCTAAACACAACCCAAAAATCCCGGAGTCACTGGGTCACGAGCATCTAAAGAAAGTACATAAGTCTGACAATATCTTTAATACTAATAAGTCTAAGGAAGGCGACTACTACAACAGTAAGAAGGAGAAAGCAGGGTTGCGGACGCGTGCAGCTACCTTGCAAATATCTCCGAGAGTCCCTGGACAGATAATCAGCTCACTCCGCCCTAGCACCTGGATCTGCACACAAGGTGCAGGGAGTAATGTGAGTACGCCAACTTAGTAGTAATGAGAGTAAATAAAGTTTGAGAAATATGAAACACTTAAATACAAATCATAAATCTACAACAGTTACAGTTCCTCTTTCAAAATCGTAGGTACGACAATTCATAATGCTTAAAAACCGAGTTCATAAAAATCCTTTGAAATTTGTACTTTTCAATGGTTTCCATAGAAATTCAAGAAGAATTTAGTGTAAAAATGACATAAATCATCAATAGCCTCTCGGGCCAAAACATATTTCATAAACTGCCCATCGGGTGTAACATCACTCGGAAACAGTCACTCAGCATGCCTCACAGTCACTCATGCCTCCCAATCACTCGGCACTCGCACTCAGTAGGTACCTGCGCTCACTGGGGGTGTACAGGCTCCGGAGGGGCTCCTAAAGCCCAAGCGCTATAACAAGCCACCTCGTGGCATAATCACTCAGGCTCTCGGCCTCTCATATATCATAAACAATATAATATGTTGCGGCACGCAGTCCGATCCCATAAAATCCTCACAACATAGGCCCTCGGCCTCACTCAGTTAGAAACCTCTCAAAAAACCACTCGAGCAATCAATAAAAACAGGGAACTCGTCCCAAAACATCTTTTATATGCATACAAAAATGGAGTAATGAAACTCAATTAAATAGTGATCAGGTAAAATCATGACTGAGTGCAACTTTCAAATCAAAATAGTGAGGAAAATAGTAGTAAGAAGCCCCCAAGGGGTCCAAACACTTGGCACGAGGCCCAAATACGACATTCATCCCAAAACATAGTAATAATCTTTGAAACATCAAATATCATATGATTTATAATCAACTACGCAACTTAATAGTTGCTATGGGACGGACCAAGTCACAATCCCCCGATAGTATACACCATACACTCGTCATCTAGCATGCGCGCCAATAGTGATATAGTGCAAAGTCCGGGGATTCATACCCTCAGGACAAGATTTATAATCATTACTTACCTCAAACCGGATGAAAATCTACTCCGCGATGCCCTTGCCACTCGATTCGGCCTCAACACGCCTCGAATCTATTCAAAAACAGATTCATATCATCAAAATATTCCAAAGGAACAAGGCCCACTCAAAAATAATCAATTTACATCAAGAATCCCGAAATTGGCCAAATCTGACCCCCGGCCCCACGTCTCGGATTCCGATAAAAATTACAAAACTAGAATCATTACGCTCTCACGAGTTCGTACATACCAAATACATCAAAATCGGACCCCAAATGGCCCTTCAAATCCCCAATTTATATGTTCCAATTTCAAGCCCTAATCTCCCAAATTTCTCCATTAAAACATGATTAAACAATGGAATGATTGCCATAAATATGATATACAAGGTTCAAGTGGCTTACCTCACCGAAACACTTAAATTCCCCCTTGAAATCACAGCTCAAAGCTCCAAAATCCATCAATAATGTTGAAGAAATGAGTGAAAATCCGCGAAGGCAACCTTTTATATGTTCTGCCCAGCATTTTCCGCATCTGCGGACAAAAATCTCGCACCTGCGGACTCGCACCTGCGGTCCCAGGTGGGCATCTACGAAATTGACTTAAAAATTCTTTTCCGCATATGCCGCTCTCAACTGGAACCTGCGGGCTCGCAAGTGCGACTCACCTTCCGCATCTGCGATGATCGCACATGTGATCACCATTCCGCAGGTGCGGAACACCAGAACATCAGCACACAGCAGACTTTCCAACTTTAAACTTCTCCGATGGCCATCCAAAATCATCCCGAGCCCCTCAAGGCCCCAATCAAAAATAGAAGTACCTCATATAATATCCCCCGAACTTAGCCGAACCCTTGGAACACCCAGGATAACACCAAATAAATCCATAATTCAAGCCTAAGGATTTCCATACTTCCGAAATTCGCCAACGATGTCGAAACCAACCAAACCATGCCCGAATGACCTGAAAATTTGCACACACATCCCAAATGCCACTATGAGCCTGTTCTAATTTTGGAATTTCATTCCGACCTCGATAGCTAATTTTTCACTGCCGACCGAAAATCACCAAAAATCCAATTTCGCCAATTCAAGCCTAAATCTACTCCGGACCTTCGAATGACATTCCGAACACACTCCTATGTCCGGAATCACCTAACGAAGCTATCTGAGCCACAAAAACCACGTTTCGAGATCATTTACCTATAAGTCAACTTCCAGTTGACTTTTCTAACTAAATTGCCATCTTAAGAGACCGAGTGTCTAATTTCTCTCCAGAACTACTCCGAACCCGAGCCAACCGACCCAACACAACATAAATGATCTAAACAACACAAAATGATGCAGAAATAGGGAAAACGGGTCTAAACTCTCGGAACGACCGGCTGGGTCGTTACACCACCGTGGGCATAGAAAATTGTGTAATTGCTTTGATCCATTCATCTGTTGCTAAAAATTTTTGATTCATTTCTTAGCAAAATAAAATTCCAATATGGAAGCTAATGCTGCCAAAAATGTCTATAATATTGGAGCACATAATGAACGTGAAAATGTGTTTCACATGATAATTCATCCAACGAAACCCGCAATGAAGGAGATGAGACAAATCTAGTTCGTGAAGGAAATATCGGCATGTGTGGGGCCAAGTCCTGATGATGCGAATGATGAACACGTTGTTAAAATGGTCAAAATCTTGAGAGAACATTAAAATGCTATCATGGATCACTCTCAAGGCAAGATCAGGTGATGAAAGAATTAAAGCATGCGTTATCTAGAGTTTCTAACAATTCTAATGGACTCGCTCTGATTCCTCCCAGGGTTCCCACAAATCAAATGGTTTGAAGAACCTATAACGACGCTCCAAGGGAGAAAATTAGTTTCGACGAAGCAGGATGTACCGGTAGTGGATCTTAGAACGACAACTTAAATGACACTTTCAAAATCGAGCTCATGAGATTCATGAGAGAAATTAATGAATGAATGGATCAGATGTGATGACCCAAAGGTTCATCTTATGAATTAAGACTCTATTTCGGGCTCATTAGCCTTAAAAAGATTAATTTTATTTACCTCAATTTGTGGGCACAGTTCAGGCGTGAAACCGGAAAGCTTTTATGTGAAAATATGAGAAATAATAATTTTTAGAGTTAAAATTTGATTTTAGTTGACTTTGGTCAACATTTTGAGTAAACGGACCCAGATATGTATTCTGACGATCCCGGGAGGTCCGTAGTAAAATATGGGACTTGGGCATATGCCCGAAATTGAATTCTGAGGTCCCTAGCGTTAGAAATCAAATTTTGAAGAAAAATTGTTGTGCTGGATTTTTAATGAAATAAAGAAATGAGTTAATGTTTGAACTCACTGGTATCGGGCCCGTATTTTTGGTTCTGGAGCCCGATACAAGTTTGTTATAATCTTTAAGTACTATCTGTTAAATTTGGTGGAAATTGGAGTTTATTTGACGTGATTCGGACGCCCGGTTGAGAAATAGTGAAATTGAAGTGTTCTTGAGAAAAATCATGAGTTTTGAGGTTAAATTCGTAGTTTTAGATGTTATTTGTGTGATTTGATCGCACGAGCAAGTCCGTATGATATTTTTAGACTTGCGTGCATGTTTCGTTTAGAGCCCCGAGGGCTCAGGTGAGTTTCGTGTAGGCTTCGGGATGTTTTGAACTTGTAAAAATCTGGTGTAATAGATGTTTTGGTGTGCCCGCACCTACAAGCCTTGAGCCACAGGTGCGACCAAGCTTGGCTTCCCCTACTTCCGCAGGTGCGGACCCTTCTGCGCAGGTGCGCGACCGCAGAAGCGGTATTCCAGTCGCAGGTGCGGCCTAAGCTGCCCAGCTCCTTTTCCGCAGAAGCGGAAGCCCTCCCGCATGTACGACCCAAGCACCGCAGGTGCGAGGGTCGGGCAGTGAGTTCACATCAATTAGAACTCCAGCCATTTTTCTTCTTATTTTTCACAAGTGTAGAAGACCTAGACCGATTTTCTCAAGGCCTTTTCTTCCAAAATCATAGGTAAGTGTTCATTAGCTATTTTCTTTCAATTACCTAATTTTTTCATCACTTTTAAATAAAAACTCAAGGGTTTTCATGGGAGAAATTGGGGGTTTGGGTAGAACTAGAGAATTTTGTAAAAATGGAATTTTGAACTTGAATTGGGGTCAGATTTCGAATTAATTACATATTCGGGCTCGGGGGTGAATAGGTAAACGGAATTTTGTCCGAACCCCGAGTTTGTACCAAGCGGGCCCGGGGTCAGTTTTTAACTTTTTTTTAGAAAACTTAGGAAAGCCATAGTTTTGCATTAAATTTAGTTCCTTTAGTACTAATTAATGATATTGAACTAATTATGATTAGATACGAGTGTGTTGGAAGTGAATTCGAAAGGAAAAGTTGTAATTGAGCAGTGAGTGGCTTGCGAAATTGAGGTATGTGTTTGGTCTAACCTTGATTTGAGGGAATAGGAATCCCCGACTTAAATGCTATGTGAAATTTCATGTGTGTGGTGTATAGGTGAGGTGACGAGTATCTATGCACCAAAACTATCTGTTTAGCATGATCCCTTCCCTATTTCCAATTTATTATATTCCTGGCTTAATTGTTTCGTGATTATTGATGCCTCCATGCCTACTTTTTTTGCCTACTTGTTGGTTAGATTTTGTTTCACTTATTTTGAAGTATTAATTGTTCCTTATTAACATTGTGGTACATTAATGGTTGAGCGAGTTGTCAGCGTTTCATTGATACATCTCAGTTGGTTTCGCTGTGTAGTGATAATTGGTGAAATTTCTGAATAGTACAACTTTTTGTTTACAATGGTTGAGACATAAGTATTGTGAAAGACTTGATCTAATTTGTGAAACCTTTTTATAAATTATGAGATGAGATTGTCTGGTGGGAGCGGGTTGCACGCTGCAATAAGGAGTAATAAGGGTGGACAGTTGGGATCAGGTTGCACGCTGCAACAAGAGAAATAAGGGTGATATATATAGGGAGCAGCAATAAGGGTGGACAGGTGGGATCGGGTTGCACGCCACAACAAGGAGTGATAAGGGATAATATATTCATGTTTTACTGGTTATAAAATAAAGACTGGAATACTAACTGTCTTACTGTTGTCATTTCACATTCCGCTCTGACTGTTATTTAAATTGAAACTTGGGAATTTTTGTAAGAATTGATTATAGTTGAGATCTGGAAAAATCAGCTGAGTTATTTTATTAATTGCTGCAAGTTATTGTTTATTTAATTTAGTATACCCTTCTTGCTTTATTATACATCATATTCAGGTTATATTATAAATGCCCTGCCATAGCCTCGTCGAGGTTAGACTCGGCACTTACCAGTACATAGGTTTGGTTGTACTGATATTGCCTCTGCACTTCTTGTGCATATCCAAGTTCCGGCCAGAGTTGATTTTCGAGTAGTAGTTGATCGTTCGTACAGACACACGAGGTAGATCTGCTGGCGTCCGCAGATTCCTGGAGTTTTCTCCATATTATTTTAGTTACTATTTTATTTCATTCAAAGCAGATATATATTTCCTTTCAGCCAAATACTTGTAGTATTCTTTAGTAGTTCGTGAATTGTGACTCCACATCCTGGGTAGCTAGACATTTGTATTAGTTTCGAGTTTCGTTTCATTATTTCACACATTATTCTGGATTCATTGATTGGATAATATTAGACATAGTATTATGTTTTAATTATTTTAAATGTCGAATCCCTCTAACATTGGCTTGCCTAGAAAGTATGGTATTAGGCGCCATCACGATCCCGAGGGTTGGGAATTTGGGTCGTGACAAGTTGGTATCAGAGCACTAGGTTGCATAGGTCTCACAATTCACGAACAAGCTTAATAGAGTCTGAGGGATCAGTACGAAGACGTCTGTACTTATCTCTCAGAGGCTATAAAGTTAGGAACAAACTCATTTTTCTTTCTACTATGTCGTGCGATTCTTATTATCTCAAATACTGATTGAACTCTTCTGTTATCTCGCGGATGACGAGAATACATGCTTCTTCTTCCGCCGACCAACAATCAGGTCCTCTGGCAGCATCAGCTCCTACAAGGGGCAAAGGCCGAGGCCATCCCAGAGGCTGAGGCAGGGGCAGGACTCAGCCCATTGCTCAGGCAGCAGCCCCAGCCGTGGAGCCTCAGATAGAGATTGATGAGGGGGCTCCAGCGGGACCAACTAAGGTCCTAGAGGGGTTTATTGCTACCCCGGTGTTTCAGGATGCTTTGGTCTGATTAGTGGGCCTTACGTGGAGTGTAGTCCAGACTGGCGCACTCCCTGTGGCAGCAGCCGTATCGCAGGCTGGAGAAGGGGTCCAGAATCCTTCTACCCACACTCTTGAGCAGATTACCCCTCAAATTCAAACCCCAGCAGTTAATCCAGTTGGGGTAGTTCAGCCAGTTGCTGCAGTACCGTTTGTTGATGGGGTAACTATGTCCTCCGATGCTTTGTGGAGACTGGACAGGTTCTTCAAGATTTTCCCTGTTCATTTCAGTGGTGCTACTTCAAAGGATCCTCAGGAATATCTTGACAGTTGTCATGAGGTTCTTCGGAACATGAGTATTTTGGAGACCAATGGGGTTGACTTTGCCGCTTTTCAGATGACTGGTTCCGCCAAGAAATAGTGGAGGGATTATTTATTGACTAGACCACCTAGGTCACCTGCTATGACTTGGGATCAATTTTCATATATCTTTTTGGAGAAGTTTCTTCCTATCACTACTAGAGAGGAGCGTCACCGTCAGTTTGAGCGTCTTCAGCAGGGCAACATAACTGTCACTCAGTATGAGACTCGATTTGTGGATTTGGCTCGGCATGTTATTCTTTTGTTGCCCATAGAGAGAGAAAGGGTCAGGAGATTTATTGAGGGCCTTGCTCAACCGATCAGATTGCAGATGGCTAAGAAGATAGGGTGCGAGATTTCCTTTCAGGATGCGACCAGGAGAGTTGAGATGGTTCTTGGACTGGGAGGTCAGGGTTCGGACAAGAGACCTCGCCATTCCGGTGGATTCAGCGGTGCCTCGTCTGGAGGCGAGGGTACTCAGGGTAGAGGACATTCTTCTGGGCTATTTCTTTCAGCACTTCAGACGTCCCATGGTGCCTCAGGTGGTCGTGGCTCTTACTTGCCTTATTCTGATCAGCCAACCCCTATCAGAGAACCTCCTCTTCAGAGTTATTATTATGGCCAGCCGGCTCGTCAGGGTCAGCCTCAGTATCAGGATGGGTGTTATGAGTGTGGTGAGTACGAGCATATTCAGAGAGCTTGTCCGAGATTTTTGGGTAATCAGCCTCAAGATCAGAGTTCTCGAGTTGTAGTTCCGGTACCAGCTGCAGCACCACCTGCCCAGCCAGCTAGGGGTAGGGGTCAGGTAGTCAGAGGTAGAGATCAGAATTTTAGAGGTGGAGGCCAGCCCGTTAGAGGTGGAGGTCCACCTGTCAAAGGTCATCCTAGAGACATGGTTTAGGATGATGGGGCCCCACCCCGATTGTATGAATTTCTGGCCAGACCTGAGGCGGAGTCCTCCGATGCTGTTATCACACGTACCATTTCATTTCTGTCATCTTATTTTGCTTCGTATTTGGTTGTGCCCCATGACTCCTTGAGTGTCCCTGTTTATGTGTCTACGCTTGTGAGGGATGCTATTGTTGTAGATCATGTGTACCATTCGTGTGTGGTCGTTATTGAGGGTCTTGAAACTAGTGTGGACCTTTTGCTTCTTGACATGGTTGATTTTGACGTCATATTGGGCATGGATTGGTTGTCACCTTATTATGCCATCTTGGACTGTCACGCTAAGACAGCTGTTGATACCCAATTTTTCCTATAATATTATCTTCAAATGCATATATACCTTCAAAAATATGCATTAGCATCAATTGATATATTTCCATAATTTTTATATTTTTAATTAATTTATCCCGGTATTTTACTCATATAAATAATTACAAATTTGCATCACAGAGGACTTTATAACAATTTCATGGTTTAATTTTGCTATTTATATTTATATTAAGCTCAAATTATTTCATAAGTAGCCATATTTACATTTTTTGGTTACAATTGCAATAACTTTAAAATTATTGCCCATGCATGCATTATTGCATTATTTTACTAGGAAGTAGCTTGTTGCATTTTTAAAATATTCAGTAATTATTTTAAAGCATTTCTATGCATGAAAATTATTTTTATAATCGGTTAATTATTTTTATAAAATATTTTTTATCAATTATTTGGGTATTTAACAAAATCCCTTTTATTTCAGACTTAACCCTTTTAATACCAGCCCAAAACCCCTTAGGCCCAATCTGTATCCACCCGACCCTATAACCCCCTTTAATCGTGGATGTTGATCTAAAAGATCAATGGTCTACGATTAAACTTACCATTTTAATTCACCTAACCCTAACCCCCCCTCTTCCTCATTCCTTCCAAATCGCCGTCACCTGTTCCCTCACCCCTCCAATTCTCTCTCAAGTCACCCTAACCCTAATCGTCGTCACCGGAGAGAGCATCCTTTTTATGGTGTTTCTGTATTTCCCCGACCACCCCTGGTCTCTTATACTCCATGGCTCTTTGATTTCATGAGTCTTTGAGAAGATCTCGAGGAAAGCCAACCTGTTCTGGTTTTGAAACTTATTTACCGGCCTATCTCAGGCCATTTTCGTTTGTAAGTAAGGATTTCCTCTTGTTTTTATTACGAATCCATGGGTTTTTTGACTGGTTCTCTTCATCTCCTCTATTTTTTTGAAAACCCTAGTTCAATAATGTCGATCCTTCTCAGATCTTTATAGATCTGAGGTAACTCGAGTATTATTAAGTGTTTTCCTTTAAAATCCCTTGTTTTAATTAACTATTTCAATTTTTAATCACTCTTTCTAAAACTAGGGTTCATCCTAGACATTGCTTCAAAGATTTTTCTGACTTCTCAGTATTTAATTAATTGTTTCTTTATCATCTTGATTAATTTTGGCATGAATGTTCAAACCCTAGACAATTTTAGGTGATATGCTGATTTCTTCAATTTTGTTTCGATATTTTGGTTATTTCTGTGATGCCAGTCGTATTCATTTATTTCATCTTTTGGATTCAAATGTTTTCCCTGTTAAATCCAGTATTCTTTGGGATTTTTGCCCTAATTGATCTCTATTACTGGTTCGAATCTGCTTTTGTTGTTAAATCTTGTATTTCTGTGAGGTTTTACTTAGTCGATTTCTATTTAGAGAATCTGAGTAATTCTTGCCCATAAATCAGTATTCTTTAAAGATTTTTACTGATTATTTCCTATTTATTACCCTGTTATAATTTGTCTGCTGAAACTTTTCCTTATTTGTGACATGTTTCCCTATTTTACTTGCCTTAATTAATGAACAGAACTTTGGGATTTTTACTGACTCTTTATATGGCATGATTTTGGATTATTTTCCTTAATTAAACCTCTTGTTGTGACCGTTAATTGATTACCCCCAAATTAAGGGGTCTATTCCTGACTCCCTTATAGGAATTGATCTTGTGATTTGGTTGATTGATCCTTAGTTGATTGAACTCTGATTCTCTTTACCTTACTTGTTCTGCTCCCTAAGTTCTATATACACACTCTTATTCTACCTCTAAAATGGACGAACAATAGTTCGATCACACACACACAATTTTACTCTTATCTCTCTTTCTGCTACTTGTGCTCATTGTTTGTCTAGCCGGCTGAAAGCCAAGGCTAGACTGTGGAATTCTACCTACTTTACTTTCTGCATTTGCTTCCTTAACTGGTATATTCCTATCACAATGTCATTTTGAGATTCAAATCTATGTGCTCCTTGTTGCTTTGCTTCTATTAAGGCTGTGTCTTTCTATACTAGCATAACTAATGTCTAATTAATTTTGCTTACTGCTTAACCAGCATGTCTAGGTTTCACTCTTCTTGTTTGTTACTTTAGCCAGCATATTTACTTGAATTCCTATTTACTTCCTTCAACTAGCATGCTCATTTTAGCATCTCAGACTAGTAATTTATCTGATTAACCCCAATTGGCATGACTAATTCTGTGTAGTAGACCCCTGTCCTCATCATGACTATTCCTGCATTCTGTCTCTATGCTTTACTACTATTACCACTTTAGCTTCAAGTATGATTTCCCTGTTAAGACTCTGAGTCATTAGTTTGTGTTCTAATGCTATGAATTTGGTTGTTGGTTGTCGATCATCCCCTGCTTGTTCTGTGTACTTGTTTCAAGTGTCTTGTGTTCCCAACCCCTGCTCCCTTTTGTGTAACTGTTTGTACACCTAGAACTAATTGACAAACTGAAGTTGAATCTGGGCAATGTGATGCTTTTGTGACCATGTTTTTGTTTGCTGAACCTTCCTTTCCTTCAAAAGGTTTTCAACATTTTTTTCAATCCTAATATGTTTTTCTAAATTTTTCCATTACTAAAGTATTTTCACTTTTAAACTATTCTACTTCTGATCTGCTTTCCTAAAGTCATCTCAACTATGTCAAGCACTATCACTTCTACTCTTAGATTACTTAAGTTCTGCTCTCCAGTGTGTGTACTTCCTAGGAATCCATGAGATTCCTCCGAACTCTGACACACTGGGGCTGGCTCTTCCACACTGCATAAAGACTGTTTTATTTAAAGGATCCTTGGTGTGAGCATAGCCCGGGGTCCCTAAGGCCCTTGGGAACTTTAAAGCACCAGGATGCCCTATTGGGCACTATAAGATATTGGTAATTTGGATTTGGTTGAAGGCTTGGCCCTCCAGGTTTACTTTTGGGCCTATTCAGGCTCCCTATAGTATAGAATTATTTATCACTGCAATTCATTTATTATCTATAATAATAATTCTTGCAAACAGATATTGGGGATGTTAGTAAAACAGAGGGATTTTCATATGATTTTTGTGGGGGAAACCGGGTAGAAATCATGCTCTTAGAACGATTTTGATTATTTGTTTGCATTAGAAATCCTGCTTATAAGATTGTTTGTGCACGAGGAAACATGCTTATAGGTGCATCATATTATTTGTCCTAAAATTCTGCTTTCCAGAGTTTTTCATATTTATGTCTGCTTAGAAATCCTGTCACTAGGTTGTTATTAATTCTGCCTAAAATCATGATCATTCTCTTATGTACATTAGAAACCATGCTTTAGGACTTTTATGGCACTCGCGTAAATACCCTGCCCGTATTGCATAAAATCAGTAGCAACCATGTCTATAAGGGTAAGTTTAAAAGCAGTCCCAACACCTAGATAACGTTTTTACAGAGATAATTGTATAAAATCAGTTATGTAATGTTCAGCACCTAGACAGCATGTTTATAGGACACCTCGGATCCACGCTAGGCAAGCCTGTAAGATAATTGAAATCTTGCAAATTGTAAAACTATGCCTTGCTTACTTGTGAACTGCCCAGATTCAACAGATTCTAAAATCAGTAGGCAAGCTGATTAGGTTTCTACCACTTCGCCTTAACACAATTGTCACGACCCAAAATCCCAACACAGGTCATGATGGCGCCCAACACCGGAGTCAGGCAAGCAAATAGTTCTTTACTAGTGAGATTATCCTTATTTGACATATCAACCCCACACTTACCAAATTTTAAGCTTAGATCATTTAAGTAAAAGCGGATAAATTAACCAACTTAAGTAAATGCAGCCACAAGGATCATGAACCAATACATACAGTCCCAAAATATAGAGTCTACTATGTGTGTACCAGGAACTAGTGTCACAAGTCTATAGGCAAACTAGTAGAATATACAAAAGATGATACAAATTGTTCTACTGCCTGAAAGATGTAGACAGAAATAAACAAAAGATAACTCCATAGTGCTACTGAGAATCGCCAAGGGAGGCAGCTCACCGTAGAGTCAGGTCTAGAATATACTCCCAGGGTCAAGCTCCGGTCGGATAACCAGATGCACCAGCCTCAAAACCTGTACAATTAAGTACAGAAGCGTAGTATGAGTACATAAACATATATGTACCCAGTGAGTATCCCGCCTAACCTCGAAGAAGTAGTGACGAGAGGTCGACGTGATACTTGCTACGGTCAGACAATGTGGAATAAGTACAGGCTAACCAGTAATAGCAGTAATGAACAGTAATAAGGAAATGAGCATCAAATAACAATCTCTAGTACCCTCGCGCCATCCTTTTCCATGGCATACAAGCTATTTAACCTTCTTTCTTTTCATGAAATCAACAGTTACAATTACAGGTCTTCTCACAAATTACCAAACATATAATAGGTTATAAACGTACGGTCATTATGACGTGAAAAGTAAATGTGCACCGCCGAGGGTCGAACGGCCCGAACCATAGATGCATCTATTTTCCCCGCTCGCGAATCGAACATGCGACACGGTAATATAATACTAAGACCACCCCCGCTCGCGAATCATACCTGCGACTCGGGTTAATATAATATTAGGGCTACCCCGCTCACGAATCATCCACGTGACTCGGGTCCCTATACAAATTCATGATTAGCAGGAGATTTCCAGATAATTTAGCAGGGAACATACTAACAGTGTGAGAAATTTTAAAAATGTCAACTTCAAGAATAACCCCTTAGGCCTTCACATGTGAGATTCGAGGATATTAGACTACTTACTTCATATACAAGATCATAGATACAACACATAAAGCATGTTTGTGAGTCCTAAACTACCCAACGAGGCATAATAGTAGCTACGCATGGACTCTCGTCACTTCTTGCATGCGCAGTCCCCGAAAATAAGGACTAAACCACCATTTATGGGGACAATTCCCTCTTATAAGGTTAGAAAGGAGACTCACCTCGTGTCGAATTTACTCCCCGGACCAAGAACGCGTCCGAAACTCCGAACTCTACACCCGAGGACTAGAAACTAGCCAAATGTTATACAAATACATTAATTTATACTCAAAGTATGGAAATTCTCCTGCTCATTTAGGAAATTCACCATTCTTGAAGAAATTCTAAAATCCAACCCCGGGCCCGCATGCTCGGATTCCAAAAATTCTCAAAGGAAACACCCATCCATAGCCTAAGGATAATTAATACACGATTTTTACTTGATTTCATAGCTAATTCACGGGTAAATTAGGTTACTACCCAATTCCTTAATTTTTCAATAATTAGGTAATTAAATTCAACTAGGAATTCATGCATTAACAAGTCTTGAGATGAAATTTACTTACCTTTTAGGGTTGGGTCGTGGAGCCCTTTTACCAATCTCTCAAAGTGTTTAATGGAGGAAAGAGTGAAGAAAACAATGAAGAATCCCGTATTTAAGAAACACAATGCTTGACATTGGTTTCTCACCTGCGGCTCAAGGACCACACCTGCGGTCTCGCACCTGCGAGCAAAGACTCGCACCTACGGAAATGGATGAGGAGGCCTGGGCTCTCACCTGCGGAGAGGAGACCGCACATGCGTCTCCGCTCCTGCAGAACTTTGTCCGCACCTACGAGAAATGTGCTGCCCACTGGGGGTCGCACCTGCGAGGCTGGGACCACAGCAGCGGTCCCGCACCTGCGACTGGGCAACCGCACCTGCGGTCAACACCATAACAGGTGCACCAACAGCTATTTCAGCTGGTTTTGGCCTCGTGTGGTGTCAAGGAGGCACCTGGGCCCACCCGAGCCCCCGTCCAAATATACCAACAAGTCCTAAATCATAATACGGACCCGCTCGAGCCTTAGGAACACCTAAAACAATGTTAAAACTCAAAATCACACCTCAAAACCCCTAGAACCAAACTTAGGAACTTTAAGTTTTCTTGACTTCGCTAACAACGTGCGGAACCAACCTATACTACTCGGAATGAAACCAAATTTTGCAGGCAAGTCATAAATGACATAACGGAACTATTCTCAATCTCAGAATTCCGTTCGGACCTCGATAACACAAAAACACGTCTCAAACCACAATATAAACTTAAGGAACTTCTTATTTCAATATTAGGGGCCGAAACGCTCCCGGGTCATCAGAAACCCATTCCAAACATGCGCTCAGGTCCAAAATCATCATACGAATGTACTAGAACCGTCGAAACTCGATTCTGAGGTCGTTTACTAAAAATGTTGACCGAAGTCAAACTTGTCCGTAAAGGCCAACCTTAAGGAACCAAGTGTTCCTATAGCACTCTAAACACTTCCGAATCCCGAACCACCAGTCCCCGCAAGTCATAAATCATAATAAGCCGCTATAGGAAGTTTCATTTAGGGGAACGGGGTCCGATAACGCAAAACAACTGGTCGGGTCGTTACAACAATGCTGCATATTCTCTACTTGTCATGCTCACCTAGATACCCTGTTCTAGGATCTTTCTAAAACATCTGAAATCTTGTTGTTTGAGACGTGCTAATTATCTGTTTATTTGTGGAGATAAACACGAGCCCCTTAATTGTTCTTTTATTTGACAGTCATATATGTTATTTGTTGTCGCTTAGATTTTCTCCTTTTAAGCACTTTAGGAGAGTCTAGAACTACTTTAATTAGAGGTCTTAAACACTTCCAGGACCATAAGAAAAGGGACGGGTAATGCACGCCTAGAGTACGTTTAATTAGAATCGCTTATATAACCACCAAGCGGAGGGTAATTGGGTAGTAAAGGATATGATGTCCTGTGCGCTAATGCTATGTGTAACCCCTCTAGTTGAGGAAGGTTTACAGAATATTGCGCAGATGTGATCCTATAGGCTAATTAACCTAGGACCCATTTATTCCCATGTTTTTTTCTTAAGCATATGTGTGCTTAAACTTCTTTACTTGCTTAATGACTAATTCACCAAAAGTGAGTTTGGGCGGGACCCACCGTTGTGGACCTCGAGGGGTGCCTAACACCTTCCCCTCGAGGTAATTTCAAGCCCTTATCCAATCTCTGGTAATGTAAACTGGTTTCATGAGTTACTTGCATTAGGTGCCCTAACGCACCTTAAATGTGTTAGGTGGAGACTCTTCAATTTCCATACCCCTCTCCCAAAAAATAAAGGAGTTGTTGAATGTCGAAACCCGATTCCGCGAGGAAGAAAGGAGGCGCGACAGCATGGCGACTCTGCTGGGGATTTTAGGCTTTTACCGTAACAAACTTGATTTTTGTAAATTAGTCTTAAGCATGCTTCTTTTTTGTTAATACATGCACACTGTTTCCTCCCCTTATGTGAATTTAATTGCCCGTTTTGAGCATTTATGATTTCCTTTACTGCAGAAGCTGACTTATTTCTTTGTTTTCCTTTCTTAAACGTCTTTCAATTATAAATACCACATTTATTATTTTCCGAACGTGCAAATATGTGACAACATGATATTTACTGCTGCATAAATCATGCTCAACATCATATTCCACTCGTGCGTAATCAATCATATAGCAACGCTTGATGAGTGGTTGCGCTCTTCCTATATATCACCCTTTAAATTCGGAAAGGCTTATTTGCGGTAAAACTAGTCGATCAGCGGTGCAATCGACGGTTCCGTGCCTTTCCCCCTCAAGTTGTCAGCTTGAGGGTACCATTCTAGAACCCCATACCAACCTTACTCTGATTATAAATGTACATGCATGATGGTCAAACCTAGCCGGGTTAATATGTTGTCCACATAATAACCCTTTAAGACAAACCTTATCCAAAGTCCACTGGGGTTTCCATAATCCCAACGGACGCAACCACATGTTGTGCATTAATTTTGGAGAACTAAATGCCAATATGCTAATCATGGATATATAAATAGTCGAATCTGGTGGACAAAGGGCCTAACCTTGTTTGTTTTGCAGAAATGAAGCCAAGAAGATCAAGCCTGGGAAGGTCCTTCTGGGACTGAGTAGATTAGATTTACCTGGTTTTTCCAAATGCAATAAGGCCAAGTGCCAGTAGTGACTTATCTTTTATTATCTTAGTGTCATTTTGGGATCCGTCTGTTTTTTATATTAATGAAATGAGGCATTTATTGGCATCTAAGTTATCCAAAACAACTTGTCGCTAGGCCTACCTCGGGCACAACAAGGCTCCCAAAATAGGACGCGAATTTACATTCTGCAATATTTGTTTAAATATTGCAAATATTCTTTTCAGAACTCTTACTGACTTGGCTATCTTTTGTTCTTATTTCTTTCTTTTGATTATTCCCATTCCCCAAAGGTTGGTTCATGCATACTGGCATCATCAGCTTATCATACTAGATCTAGGGGCCCTCCTCCTCCAAGTCCACCAAAAGGCAAAGGAAAAGCAAAGATGGATAATTTGAACGGCACCAGAAAAGACAACAACACACATGTTGAACATGCAGAAGCTTCTGATGGCCCAGGTACTCAGGCCCCAAATGATGTGGTATCACGACTTGAGCAGAAAATACTGGAACTCCAAGGTTAGCTCGAGCAGGTCCGGAGCTTAGCAAATCTATCCCTCACACTCAATATCCCAGATGTCAACCATTCAAACACTCAGAACCCCGCACCACCGCAAAAAACACCCAACAAACACCTACAAAATCCTCCCGCACCTCACCATTACACAACCCCTCCACAGAATCAAACTATCCTTCCATAATATCAGCAAAACACCTACCATACTCCACAAAATTCCCCACAATCATTCCCGAACCCAGGAACTCCACCAATGATCACCATTATACCCAAATTCCCCATCACCAAAACAACCCTATATACGTGGAAACCCTACCTCACTCCACTCAGCCCGTATCCTATGCACCAGAATCCTCTGAGAAGGACATGCTCATCAAGAAATTGGCTGAAGAGCTCAAGAAGTTGACAAGTCGGGTTCAAGGCGTCGAAGGAGGCAAAGGGATAGAAGGTCTGAACTATGAAGACCTATGCATACAGCCAGATGTAGAATTGCCAGAGAATTACAAACCTCCCAAGTTCGAAATATTTGACGGAACAGGTGATCCCAGGGTTCACCTGAGGACTTATTGTGACAAGCTTGTAGGGGTCGAAAGGACTAAAGGATCCGAATGAAGCTTTTCATGAGAAGTCTTACCGGAGATGCTTTATCCTGGTACATCAGCCAAGATCCTAAGAAGTGGGCCAACTGGGTGAGTATGGTGTCTGACTTCATGGACAGATTCAGGTTAAACACAGAGAATGCGCCGAATGTCTTCTACATGCAGAACTTAAAGAAGAAGCCCACTGAGACCTTCCGCGAGTATGCCACTCGTTGGAGGTAAGAAGCAGCCAAAGTCAGGCCGACATTGGACGAGGAACAGATGAACACGTTTTTCGTCAGAGCACAGGATCTGCAGTACTATGAAATATTGATGGTTATTGAAAATAACAAGTTCTCCGATATCATCAAACTCGGAGAAAGGATTGAAGAGGGCATTAAAAGCGGTATGGTGACAAACTTTGAGGCATTGCAGGCCACAAACAAAGCATTGCAGTCAGGGGGTATATCGAAGAAGAAAGATGCGGGAACAGTAATGGTCGCCGAAGGACCCAAAACTCCACTTGTATATCAAACCTCCCCACTTACATACCAAGCACCTCCACCCACATATCAACCATCACCTCTCAGATATTCCCAACCAGCCACTGCTTATCACACATATAATTCCCAACCCTCTCACTTTCAGTCACCTCCAACTCGTCCAAACTACCCAAGACCTCAGCCTAACTTTGACCGCAGACTACCTAAACAATACAATGCCATTACCAAACCCATTGACCAGCTGTATGAAAGGATGAAGGTTGATGGTTATGTCACTCCTATCCCTGCTGCGACCGTGGAGAATTCATCCTAATGGGTCAACCCAATTAAGACCTGTGCATATCATTCTGGTATGAAAGGACACATCATTGACGAGTGCCAAACACTGAAGGATAAGATCCAGACCTTGATTGATAATAAGGTCATTCAGGCCAAAGAAGCTACACCCAACGTCCACAACAACCCCCTCCCGGATCATAGGGGTAAAGATATCAATGTGATAGAGACGATGAGGAATGGGATCCCGAGGGATCAATTGGACTTATCAAAGAGGGTGACAATCCTAAGAAAATCGTGGTGATGCTCAATCCTATTATAGTACAAATACAACCGTCAGTGGAGGTTGAGGTAGCTGCATCAGTTCCATTTGAAGTTAAGATAGCACCCCCCCCGCAGCTGCGCATGTCCCATTCAAAGTGGAAGTAGCCACACCTTTCACAGTGACAGTGTCAACCACACCGCCTTTCGACACCAAGGTTGTACCCTAGGATTATGTGACCGAAGCTAGAAGAAAAGGAAAGATCAAAATAGAAGAATCCGGCGTTGCGCAAGGAATGACCAGAACAGGAAAAGTCTATACACCAGAGCATTTGGGAGAATCAAGTAAGCAGGCTTCTAACAGACCGCCCGTTATTGAAACAGGCTCGGATGACCTTTGGAGGAAAGTGCAAGCAAGGGAGTATTCAGCCACCGATCATTTGAAAAAGACTCCTGCTCAGATATTTATCATGTCACTGCTACGGAATTCAGAAGTGCATAGGAATGCTCTCTTAAAGGTGTTAAGTGAGGCATATGTACCTAACAACATCACTGGAGGGGAAATGGCCAATATGGTGGGACGGGTGCTGGAAAGTCACAAAATCACCTTCCACGAGGACGAGCTGCCACCCGAGGGTTTGAATCATAATAGGGCACTGCACATCACCGTGCAATGTGAGGACAATTTCATTGCCAGAATTCTGATAGATGGGGGATTCATTCTTAATATTTGCGCATTGACAACACTGAAGAGGTTGGGCAAATGCCTGAATGAGATACGAGAAGGGACTATGAATGTGAAGGCATTTGACGGGTCTTAGAGATCTACCATTGGAGAGATAAATCGTTGTCTACAGATTGGGCCTATATGGTTTGATGTCGAGTTCCATGTGCTGGATGTATCTGCATCATATAATCTGTTGTTGGAATGACCCTGGATACATGCCGCTGGGGCTCTAGCGTCAACTTTGCATCAGGCAGTGAAGTTCGAGTGGAACCACCACGAAGTGATTATCCATGGAGAAGGGAGCAACCCTATTTACTCCCCCCAGACCATCTGGTGGTTGTAAATAGAAGAAATCTAGGTGCAAGCGGAAGCCCGCAGGTGCGACCAAGCCTGGGTTCCCCTACTTCCGCAGGTGCGGACCCTTCTGTGCAGGTGCGCGACCGTAGAAGCGGTATTCCAGTCGCAGGTGCGGCCCAAGCTGCCCAGCTCCTTTTCCGCAGAAACGGAAGCCTTCCTGTACGTGCGCAAGCGCATGTGCGACCCAAGCACCACAAGTGCGAAGATCGGGCAGTGAGTTCACATTAATTAGAACTCCAGCCATTTTTCTTCTTATTTTTCTCAAGGGTAGAAGACCTAGGGCGATTTTCTCAAGGCTTTTTCTTCCAAAACATAGGTAAGTGTTCATTAGCTATTTTATTTCAATTATCCATTGTTTTTCATCACTTTTAATAAAAAATCAAGGCTTTTCATGGTAGAAATTGGGGGGGTTTGGTAGAACTAGAGAATTTTGTAAAAATGGAATTTTGAACTTGAATTGGGGTCAGATTTCGAAACTAACTACATATTCGGGCTCGAGGGTGAACGGGTAAACGGAATTTGGTCCGAACCCCGAGTTTGGATCAAGCGGGCCCGGGGTCCGTTTTTAACCTTTTTTGAAAAAACTTAGGAAAACCATAGTTTTGAATTTTTCTTTAGCACTAATTAATGATATTGAACTAATTATGATTAGAAACGAGTGTGTTGGAGGTGAATTCGAAAGGAAAAGTTGTAATTGAGCAGTGAGTGACCTGCAAAATTGAGGTAAGTGTTTGGTCTAACCTTGACTTGAGGCATGATTATTGATGCCTCCATGCCTACTTGTTTTGCCTACTTGTTGGTTAGATTTTGTTTCACTTATTTGGAAGTATTAATTGTTCCTTAGTCAGATTGTGGTACATTAATGGTTGAGCTGGTTGTTAGTGTTTCATAATATACTTCGGTTGGTTTCGCTGTGTAGTGATAATTGGTGAAGTTTCTAAATAGTACATCGTTATGTTTACAATGGTTGAGACATAAGTATTGTGAAAGACTTGATCTAATTTGTGAAACCTTTTTATAAATGATGAGATGAGATTGTCTGGTCGGAGCGGGTTGCACGCCGCAACAAGGAGTAATAAGGGTGGACAGTTGGGATCGGGTTGCACGTCGCAACAGGAGAAATAAGGGTGATATAGATAGAGAGGAGCAATAAGGGTGGATAGGTGGGATCGGGTTGCACGCTGCAACAAAGAGTGATAAGGGAGAATATATTCATGTTTTACTGGATATAGAATAAAGACTGGAATACTCATTGTTTTACTGCTGTCATTTCATATTCCGCTTTGCCTGTTATTTAAATTGAAATTTGGATTTTTTTTGTAAGAATTGGTTATAGCTGAGATCAGGAAAAGTCAGCTGAGTTATTCTATTAATTGCTGCAAGTTATTGTTTATTTAATTCAGTATACCCTTCTTGCTTTATTATACATCGTATTCAGGTTATATTATAAATGCTCTGTCGTAGCCTCGTCACTACCTCGTCGAGGTTAGGCTCGACACTTACCAGTACATGGGGTCAGTTGTACTGATACTGCACTCTGCAAAAACTTCTTGTGCAGATCCAGGTTCCGGCCAGAGTTGATTTTGAGTAGTAATTGATCATTCGTACGGAGACACGAGGTAGATCTGTTGGAGTCCGCAGATTCCTGGAGTCTTCTGCACATTATTTTAGTTACTGTTTTATTTCATTCAAAGCAGATATATATTTCCTTTCAGTCAAATACTTGTAGTATTCTTTAGTAGTTCGTGAATTGTGACTCCAAATCCTGGGTAGCTAGACATTTGTATTATTTCGAGTTTCGTTTCATTATTTCACACATTATTATGGATTCATTTATTGGATAATATTAGACCTAGTATTATGTTTTAATTGTTTTAAATGTTGAATCCCTCTAACATTGGCTTGCCTAGAAAGTATGGTGTTAGGCGCCATCACGATCCCGAGGATTGGGAATTTGGGTCGTGACATCAGAATGCAAAGGAATTTCATGCTCAGATGGATTTGATCTCGGGAGCGCCACCGGTGTTGAAGGGACCAAATTCAAAGAAGTATACACAATTGTCGTTTAAACCTAGTGCGGCACCGAAGTTGATCCCAAAGAGGTTTAAGATGCCATATGTACCAAAATATGATGGGACTTCGAATCCACAAGAACACATTACGAACTACACTATGCCAGTAAAGGGAAATGACTTGGCCCAACATGAGATCGAATTGGTTTTATTGAAGAGGTTTGCCGAAACCGTAACGAAGGGTACCTTAACTTGGTATTCTCTCTTACCTGAGCATTCTATTGCTTCTTTTGAAATGCTTGTAGATTTGTTTATCAAAGCTCATGTTGGAGCAAGAAAGGTCCGGGCAAGGAAGGCGGATATATTTAGAATATCCCAAGGAAAATTCAAACTCTTGCGAGGATTCACTATCCGATTCCAAAAAGAAAGGATGCTACTACCAACGGTTCCGGATCGAGTGGGCATCAGAGGCATTTACAAAGGGTCTCAACCCGTTGAGTTCCAATGCTTCACAGAAATTGAAGAAAAACTTGCTTGAGTTTCAGGCAACCACAAGGGCAGATGTTCATGAGATCAACTGGGTTCCTCGGTGTCTTTAAAAGGATGAAATCGTGATCGGAATATGTATAAGTTCAAAAATTATTTTGATACAGATCGGAGGTCTTCTAGAAACATTTTCAACCTTACGAGAAGGCTGATAGGCGTGGAAATAAATGTTTTCAATCTTTGGATAGGCTCACTTCTGGTAGAAGGGCAGACCAGTGTCGAAGTAACAGATCGTTGTAGGAGAAAGAGACACTGGGGTCTCGAGATTAGACATATCCTATATTATCCGACTATAATATTAACATCAGTTTGGTAGAATTGGTGTCGGTAATGAGGAACATTACAGAAGTTAGGTTCCCAAAACCAATTAGATCAGATCCTAGCCAACGGGTTCCTAACCTATGGTGTGAATTCCTTGGGATCCACAGACATAAGACTGGGGACTCCTGGAACCTTTGAGAAAAGGTGGAAACGTTATTGAAGAATGGTCAACTCAGATATTTTTTAAGCGACTGCGCCAAGAACAACTATGGGAGAAACTGGGATAATACGGAACCATCAAAGCCAACAGTAGGGTCACCTCGAATGACAATCAACATGATCTTCGGAGGTGATGAAGTTCATAGGGTGACATTTTCGACAGTAAAGAAGAAGAAGATATCGGTGACTCATGGCAAGAGGATCCGAGAAGTTTCAGAAGATGACATCACTTTCACAGAGCAAGATGCTAATGTACTTCTTCTATCGCACAATGATTCTTTGGTAATTTCTCTTGATGTTTTAGATTTCAAAATTAAGTGTGTTTTAGTTGATCCACGAAGTTCGGAAAACATCATCCAATGGACAGCTTTGGAGCAAGCAAAGTTAATTGGTTAACCTCATTCCGGTGACAAAGCTTCTATTTGGCTTCATCTTAACAAGTGTGACAACCCGAGGAGAAATTTTGTTGCCCACATATGCTGAAGGCGTAACAAAGACCACCTTATTCAAAGTGATAGATAGTGACAAAGGGCTATAATGTAATCTTCAGAAGTCCTTGGATACATGAAAATGAAGGTTGTACCTTCAACATATCATCAACTATTGAAATTTCGGACACCTAAAGGGATCAAGCAAATTAGAGGAGATAAACTGTCACGAACCCAAATCTAAACTGGCCCTAATGGCGCCTATCGTGGTACTAGGCTAGCCAACATTACTGAAAATATCATGAGATTCCCATTTGATACATAAATTATCCTATATTTCATAATAGTTTCCACTTTTAAACATTTCAAACAATAAAAATGATCAGAACGTCTAAACACAGCCCCAACATCTGGAGTCAACCGTCATGAGCATCTAAGAAGTGATACAGTCTAATACAAATTCTTTACTACAATAAGTCTGGGAAGTAAAGTAAAATGACAGAGTAGGAAGGAGAAAGAGTAGGCTGCGGACGCCGAGCAGCCACCTCGTAATCTCCGAACAATGCTCCAAATGGGGTCGCTCAACTATCGCTCTGCCCCAGTACCTGAATCTGCACACAAGGTGCAGGGAGTAACGTGAGTACGCCAACTCAGTAAGTGACAACCATAACTAAAGACTTGAGTGCAGTGACGAGCATTTTTAAATATAATGTAAAAGCCATATAATAAGCAACAGTAAAGGTAATTATACTCAAGTCAGGAATCTACATTCTGGATATTTCATAAAAAACTCCAGTTTCCTATTTANATATATATATATATATATAATATACATTGCTACGGCGTGCAGCCCATTCCATATAATATATTGAGGTGGCGTGCAACCCGATCCATATAATATATTGCTGCGGCGTGTAGCCCGATTCATATAATATATTGTTGTGGCGTGCACCCCGATCCATATAATATATTTTTGCGGCGTGCAGCCCGGTCCATATAATATCCTCACCACTCGGCTTTAGGCCTCACTCATTCATCCTTACAAGCCACTCGGGCGACTCATCTCAACTCACGGGACTCAGCCCAAAGTACCTCTCAGTATTCTAAAACAGTGTGATCACAGTGATAACAACAACAGGTATAAAACATGACTAAGTTTATAAATTTCTATCAAAAATAGTGGAAAAATACCCCTGAGGGTCTAAACCGTTCGGCACAAGGACCCAAACATGGCATACAGCCCAATAATAAAATGTAAACTTCAAAAATACAGGATATCATACGATTTCAAATAAAGTATGCAACTTAAAGTCGCTACGGGACAGACCAAGTCACAAATCCCTATCGGTGCACGCCCACACGCTCATCACCTAACATGTGCGTCACCTCATTTATCAAAACAATATTAAATACCGGGGTTTCATACCCTCAGGTCTAGATTTACAATTGTTACTTACCTCAAACCGGCCCGAAAACTACTCTGTGATGCTCTTGCCTCTCGAATCGGCTCCCAAATTCTCCGACTCTATTCAAAACCATATTAACAACATCAAAATATGCTAGGGAGATGAAACCCATTCGAAAATTATCACAATTAGGCACAAATCCCAAAATTGGCCCAACCCGGCCCCCGAGCCCATGTCTCGAAATTCAATACAAATCACAAAACTAGAATCCTTATTCCCTCATGAGTCTATGCATACTAATAACATCAAAACCGGACCACAATAGCCCCATCAATTCCTCAAATAAAGTCTCCAATTTCCTATGCCCTAAACCCCCAATTTATACCACTATATTCCACTAATTTCACCTATTTCAGTCCAAAAATCACATGGAAACAAGTTTTTGGTTCAGATATCTTACCTCAACGAAGTTCCCTTGAATTCTCCCTTCAAAACCCTCTCTCAAAGCTTAACCCCGGATGAAATATTGAAGAAATGGCTAAAAATCGCGAAGGCTGGAATTTATACCCTCTTTTCCAGTGGTTCCACCTGTGGTCCTAGGTGCACACCTGCGGTCCTAGGTGCGCGCACCTGCGGAAAACACTTAGAAGCCCAGCCTCCGCACCTGCGCTCAAACTTCCGCAGGTGCGGCTTCGCAGGTGCGGTAAAAACCTCGCACCTACGGAACTCCTCCAACCCACGATAATCCGCACCTGCGATGAGTCGTCCGCTTCTGTGGGCCCGCACCTGCGACTATTCATCCGCTTCTGTGGTCCCGCACCTGCGGTCCCTTATCCGCAGGTGCGGTAACATCAGCACCAGCAGCATCAGCTGCTATTTTCCAACTTAAAATCCCCCTATGGCTATCCGAAATCAACCCGGGCCCCTCGGGACCCCAACCAAAAATACAAACATGTCATAAATGATCACCCCGACTTAGCCGAACCCTCAGAACACCCAAAATAACATCGAAACACCGCTTCAACTTATGATTCAAGCCTAAGAATCTTCAAACTTCCGATAATCGCCAACAATGCTGAAACTAACCAAAACACATCCGGTTAACCTGAAAATTTGCACACACATCCAAAATGATACTAAGAACCTGTTCCAACTTCCGGAATTCCATTCCGACCCCGATAGCTAATTTTCCGCTGCCGACCAAAAATCGCCAAAAACTTAGTTTTGCTAATTCAAGCCTATTTCTATATGGACATCAAAATCGAACACACTCCTAAGTCCCAAATCACCTAACGAAGTCATCCGAACCATAAAATCTACATTCCGAGGTTGTTTACCAATAAATCAACTTTCGGTTGACTTTCCACTATTGAACCAAGTTAAGAGACTAAGTGTCTCATTTCTCTCCAAAAATCGCTCCGAACTCGAGCCAACCAATCTAACACAACACAATGAAGCTAAACCACATATAATGAAGCAGAAATGTGGGAAACAGGGTTATTACTCTTGGAACGACCGGTCGGGTCGTTACATTAACCGGCTGCAAGGGAGATGAACGCACTTATCATTTCCAGTAGCATGAGGAAAAAATGAGCAAATATTAATTACAAGAACGGATGTCCTCTTCCATCTCAATTGAGGATGATAAAGATGAGGAGTCATCGAAACTATATCAGGTACCAAGGTCTTTTCAGGTACCGGAGAGGACAGATACGACCAAGTCAACTGCAGAAGAGCTCGAACAAGTGGCCTTGTTCGATGAATTTTTGGAAAGAAAATTCCATTTAAGAACGAGGTTGAGTCCCAAACTCAGGTTAAAAATTATGGATTTTTTTAAATCTAACGTTGAATGTCTTGCATGGTCGCATTAAGATATGACAGGTATACCATTAGAAGTGGCAGTCCACAAACTGAGTCCATCCAAACTTTCCTCTGGTAAGGCAGAAGAAACGACCGATAACAGAGGTCAGAAAAGGTTTGTTAAGGAAGAGGTAATCCGATTATAGGTTAAATTCGGGAGGTAAGTTACCTGGATTGGCTAGCTAACATAATAGTAGTGCCTAAAAAGAATAACAAATTTAAAATGTGTGTAGATTACAAGATTTAAATAAGGCATGCCCTAAAGACTCTTTCACATTGCCAAACATTGATCAAATGATTGATGTTACGACTGGACATGAGTTGATGAGTTTTCTGGATGCTTATTCCGAGTATAATCAAATTAGGATGGACCTGGAAGATCAAGAGAAGACTTCTTTCATCACAAATTTTGCCACATATTGCTCTAATGAGATGCCTTTTGGGCTTAAAAATGCCGGAGCCATTTATTAGAGGCTTGTTGATAAGACGTTTGAAAAACAGATAGGTAAGATAATAGAAGTTTATATTGACGACATGTTAGTTAAGTCTCTTAATGTAGGAGATCATTTGAAACGTCTCCAAGAGACGGTTGACATTTTGAGAAGGTACAACATGAAGCTCAACCCGGAGAAGTGTGCCTTCAGAGTAGGTTATGGTAAGTTCTTAGGGTTTCGGGTCTCTTAAAGAGGAATCGAAGTAAACTCCGATAAAATCAAATCCATCAAGGATATCTCGGACCAGCTGACAAAGGTGAAGGAAGTACAGAGGTTGACCGTTGTAGATTAACGGCTCTAAGCAGGTTCATCTTGAGGTCTTTGGAAAAGTTCCATAACTTCTTTTCACTTTTGAAAAAGAAGAACGTAAGGCCAATAGGAATTGAAGGACCTAAAAAGGCACCACTTTAGCCCTCCATTGTTGTCAAAATCGGGAGAAGGTGAGCAACTATTGGTCTATCCGGCGGTCTCCGAAGTAGCGGTAAGCACTATTTTAGTCTGAGAAGAATATGGTACACAATTTTCCATTTATTATTTTAGTAAAATATTAGCGGGGTCGGATACACGGTATCCGCACCTTAAAAAGTTGGCCTTAGATCTCTTAGTTTCTTCTCGAAAGCTTAGACTTATTTTCATTGTCATCTTATAGCCGTTGTGACAACCTTTCGCTTGAGGAATGTCCTTCATAAGCCTGAGTTGTTGGATTGTTTTTCTAAATTGGCAGTCGAAGTCAGTGAATTCGACATTGAATACAAGCCTAGGACTATAATCAAGTCACAAGTTTTGGACGACTTTGTGGCCGATTTTAGTCAGGGATAATGCCTTTGGCTAATAAAGAAGCAGTGTTGATAGCGGGAACGGTATCAAGAGTTTGGACCTTGTTTATGGATGGATATTCCAACGTAAAAGGGTCTGGTCTTGGGGTATTATTGATCACTCCTTCGGGAGAAACCCTGAGACAAGATATTAGATCTATGATGTAATGACCCGACTGGTCACTCTAGCATGTCATTCGGCAGTTTGAGACCTTGAGCAGCTTCACTTCACGTATTAGACTTGAACGTGTGGTTGATTTTGATTTTCGAGAAGTTCGGAGTTGATTTGAAAAATAATTCTCAATCCGGAAGCTTTAAGTTGGAAGAGTTGACCAAGGTTTGATTTTTGAGTAAATAACCTCAGAATCGGGGTTTGAGAGTTCCTATAGGTTTGTAAGGTGATTTTGGACTTGGGCATATGTCGGGGTTGAAGATCGGATTGGTTCGAGAAGGTATTAGCACTTACTGTTGAAAGTTTTCTAAGTTTGAATTAGATTGGACTTTGGTGTTATCGGACTCCAGATAGGATTCCAGGACCTTGGATAGGTTTGTTTTATTGATTGAAACTTGTGTATGAAGTTTGACCGTGATCCGGTATGTCTAAATGTAATTCGAACGTGTGTGCCGAAGTTTGAAGGTTTGAAAGTTAAAAGAAGGATTTTGATTGTCGATTCATGGTATTGATGTTATTTGTGGTATTTCGAGCCATTGGATAAGTTTGGATGAGGTATTAAGACTTGTTGGTGTGATTAGACGGGGTCCGGGGGGCCTCTGGTGTGTTTCGGTATAGTTTTAAATCATTTCTCTATGTGTTACATATAGTCATTTCAGATTTATTTGGTGTGCATCGCGATAACGGAAGTAGGGTCGCGATCGCGAAGGGTTAAATGGATTGGTGGGGACTTTGTTCTTCGCGACCGCGTAGAGAGTGTCACGTTCACGGAGCTTGATCAATTTGTACTTCGCGTTCGCATGGAGATGGTCGTGAACGCACTGAGTTAGAGGGGTTGGCCTGGGTTTAGAAGGTTGTTCATTGCAATCATGTAAGGGATTGTCCGAGGCTGAAGGTTTTGAGCTTTGCATTCGTAGAGCTGGGATCGCGATCATGAGTGTCCCCTCGCGTTCGTGTAGTGTGGTTTCATGGGCAATGCTTTTTGTCTTTCACGATCGCTAAGAATGATGCCTGGGTAGATTTTATAAGTTGGAATTTCAGGATTTCATCTCATTTTTCATTTGGGACCAATCGAAGTCGAACTTAGGGGCAATATTTGAGGTCCATTTCACCCTTCTATTGAGGGTAAGTGTTTCAAACGCACTTTTGATTATATTTTCATGAATATATATATGAATTCAGGCTTGTAAATTCAAGAATTTAAGTGAAGTATTTTTGGTAGAAGACCTAGAATTGATATTTTCGAGTTTTGACCACGATATAGGACATGGAATTGGCAATAAATTATATATTTGAGTTCATGGTGATATGGGTAATAATTATCTTCGAGAATTTTTGAAATCCCGACACGGGGTTGACTTTGTTTACTTTTCGAGCGGAGTTGGGAGTTGTAATAAATTGTTATATTAAGAGTATTGGAGTATATTTTGATTGGTTTTCACGTTGTTTGATTAGTTTCGGATCGTTTGGCATCGGTTTGAGGTGTTTGATAGGCGTTGGAGCCGGTTATCGAATTCCGGAGCAAGGTAAGTGTTGCACCATATTTTGCACAAGTCAAAATAAGATTCAAATTATGGTTTCCTTGTTGATGATAAAAGAGAGTCAGCACCTAATATTTAAAGGTATACTAGGGTACCTATTTAATTACTAAAGTTATTTCTTTATTTCTAACCGGTGAGATTTTGGGTAAGGGTTCTAATTCTTCTAAAGGAAAGGTGTTAGGCACCCCTTAAAATCTACATGAGGTAGCTCTATAGGACTTGGACTAGGTGTAAAGGATTAGTTGTGTATACTCTTCTTAAGTAGTGTTAGAGGTACGACATGCTATATATCTAATTTAGAACTTATTACTTTAAAAGAGGATTTGTAGTTTTTTTAATTTATAAAAGGATACAGGTTTATAAAAGCCTTGAAGGTAATGTTTGTATATATATGATTGAATTTTTTTTGAAGTATGGTATATAGTGTTTGTGTTTACAAAACTTGTAAGATGTGGCCAAGTTATCAAGCACGATGTCTTTAAATGAATACGGCTATTTGTATAACTCTAATAAGGGTATTGTAAGAGTGGGTTTAAGATATACCTTAGTTTTCAAACTTTATTTTACTTTGAAGAAATCATTGGAAGCCCTTTAAACTGGGCAGGGACACTTGTTTAAAAAAACTCGATTTTAGAAGGTCAATTTTCATATTCCGTTTCTAGTTTTTGAAAGAGCAGATTGTCATCCTTTGCTAAAGCTACTTTGATTCCTAAAGACTTCACAAAATTGTTAGTATAGACTAATTGTATAAACAGTATATGATTAACAAATTAAGACTATCTACTATTAAGTCTAATGTTTCTTTTGATCCTATGTCTTTTAGGGCTTGCCTAGATTGTTCACATGATTCAAAGAGATAAAGTAAAACATTCAATCTAGAAGATAATAATTGAAGAACTATGGTTAAAGCTAAGCTAAAATACCTCAAAATAGCTAAAAAGTATTGTTCACGTGTTCTCCAAACGGCTGATGCCCTAAAAAAATGAAGAAAAGATCTATTTATACATGGCTGAAAATACTGGACAAAAATGCCCCTACGGAGAATCCGCTCCCAGCATATTTCTGAGCGCTGGGGCAAAGAGGCTTCCACTGCAGCGGATTAATGACCGCTACAGCGGTTTTGCACTTTGCAGTTCTCTGATTCTTCAACTTCGTGCCCAGCAGATTTATGAAGCGCTACAGCGGCAACTAAAATGCGGCAGTGGAAAACTACCGCTGACCGCGAAATCCTGGATCCCCCCTTTTGCCAACTCTTTGAAGTTTATCAACCGCGTCCAGCGGATAAATGGACGCTGCAACGGTGGAAGAAAGAGCTGCAGCAGAATTATTGCACGTACCGCGCTTTGCTTAGTCCTAAAAAGTTTGCAGTGTGGCAGTGAAGAGAAATTCGTTGCAGCGAAGGGACAAATGATGCAGCGGAAAAGTGGGCGATGGAGCGGTTTAGCTGGATTCTGGGATTTGCAAGTTCTGCTTCTTTTTTAGGTCTTTTGGATCAATATTTACAACTCAACTCAGCTCCTGCAATTCAAATAACTAGCATCAAAATGTGGGATTAATTATGCCAATTATTGCCTCAAAACCTAAGAAAATGAGAGTCAATAGTAGTACAAATCACTAGTTATCAACTCCCCCAAACTTAAGTGTTTGCTTGTCCTAAAGCAAACAAAAGAACTCCCACCTCCGTAGCAAGAAAAAAAAAGTATTTCAGCCATTAAGATGTGATTCATCAAGCTTCAATTGAGACTAATGATCATCCTCAACACAAATGAATTATTGACAAAATTTTGCAATGTTTTTCTAGCTCACTAGATCTATCGTGACACCAAAGCTTCAAGAGTTGACTAAGGTCGTCATAGAGCCTCTCTCTTTCACCTCAACCACTGTGGATCCCAAACTCTTCCTCCTCTACTTTCCTAGGCTCGCCTCACTATAAAGAATGACTCTCAAAATTGGGTTTATCATGGAGTGCTCTCTTCACTCAAAAAGGAATGCCTCAATTCCGGCCTTTCGTACCATAGGCTTACCCCTTGTGTAAATCACCACTAATATAAGCTCACTCAACTTGAGATCCTATAGGGATTTGTCGGGATGTAATGGAGGCTTTTTGGATTGAATTTGGTCATAATGAACTTTGGTAGAACATCTTCCCTTAAGCACTCCAATTTTCCACATTGTTGCACATCTTAGTCTTGACTCTTTGAGTCACACATTATCCTTGGGGAATTTAGAGAGACTCATAGTCACTCTTTCTTTTACTTTGGGTTCATTTTCCTCCTTTTTTCTTTCTTTTCCATCATTTCAACCTCTTTTTCAAACCTTTGCTTTTTCTTTCACCCTTTTTATTTTCCCTTTTTAGTTCATTATGCTTTTCAACCTTTTCTTTTGGCCCATTTTTTATAACTTTCATCACTATGCATTTCCTCGTCTCTCCCCCAAACTTATGATTTTTGCCTATTCTTCATCAAGAGTGCTCAATGAAAGAATGGGTGCGAAGAGAGGATCTTTAGAGAACGGATGAAGGTTAACAACATGGTTTTTTGAACAAATCAGCTCAGGCTCAAAAGGGGTTGACTAGGGATCTTGTCAAGGTAGGCTAAAGAGGTCTTTCAATTTCAGTAGGGATTCAAGGAAGGCCAATGATCATCTCACAAGTCAAGCTCACTTAATATTTCGCCTAGAAAAACACTCGGGGCAAGTTCTATACTTTTAGGCACGTCACTCGGGATATGTAATTTCAAACCTCACCTCACAATCCTTAGGATTGCTAAAGAGTATCGAGTCGAGGGCCCACAACAATCTTGGTTCAAATTGAAAACTCAAATATGGTCCTGAACACCACCTGGTGATAGCTTCAGTCAACTCAAGATTCTAAAGGTCACAACTAGAACTAGCCTCATTTGTAATATGTCTTTAACCATAAGGTCAAAGGTAAATTTGTTGGTGCCAAGTGAAGCTCTATTTGAATCACATTTATTCACTACTACTGGAACAAAAGAAAACAAAAATCAAAAAAATAAAAAGAAAGACGAAAAACTGACTCAATCCCTTAAGAAGGTCATCACACAGTCTCTTGTAGGGAAGAGACACCCGGTTCGCACAATTTCCACCCTGGAAAGAACTGTGGCCTTAAGAAAACCAGGGGCTTATTGACAGCACAAAAAGGAAAATAAGAAGTTACAAATTAAAAAGAAGCTACTAAATAAAATAAGAAGTTAGACTACAAATGGAAAAAGCTAAAGAAGTTATAAAGTAGAAAATGCGAAAAACCAAATAAATATTTACAATAGGGGATGAATATATACATATGATAAGGAGGAGAATCTAAATATATACATACCAAAATTAAAAGTACGGAAATGTACATAAGAAAAAGAAAAAGAGTATTGATAGTTATTACAACCCAAAAATCATCAAATTGTCTTTAACTACCAACAAGTAGAGGCCACCGCCTCTAATAAAAACGAGCATTGTCCTCAATGCTATCAAACCAAAACATAAAACAGGGGAGAGGGGTGAGAGAGAGTAAGAGTAAACTCCCTAAGGTGCCTCAGGCAGCATAGGAGAAGGGTCAACAAGGGCATATGAAGAAGGTGTTGCGCCAGTGGTGATAGGAGGGTCCTGTGCCTGTATGGAAGTCTGGCCCTCGGGCTCCTCTAGCTGAATCTCCATTCCCTCCGTCTGGGGAATGGCACCTCTACGAACTGGAGCCAGTGGAAGGTCTTCCTGATCCACAGCCGGGTCAGTGGGCCCGGACTCTCCTAG
The DNA here is from genome assembly GCA_005239525.1 of Nicotiana knightiana. NCBI lineage: Eukaryota > Viridiplantae > Streptophyta > Magnoliopsida > Solanales > Solanaceae > Nicotiana > Nicotiana knightiana. Next base: position 130,264 of record ML380411.1, on the reverse strand, counting down.
CAAAAGATCAACGGGGATGTCCCCTGCATCAGCAACCTTGACCATATCCTTCACCAAAGCTTTCATAGTCTCCAGCATCTTCTTCTACACCTTCTTTGAATCATCCTGGGCCTTTTTCATTTTCTTCATATACTTGCCCAAATAAATGATCTCCTCCTGTTTCTTCTCCAATGTCTCCATAATTTTCTTCTGGTTGTCCACCATGCTCCTCAATGTTTCCTCCAAGGTCGGAGATAATGCAATGGTCGCCGGAGCTGACTGAGTTGCAACTGTAGATGAAAGATCAGAAAGTCTAGATGAAGCTACCTGTAGCTAGTTGGTGATACCAACTAGAGTCTAGGACACTTTCAAGGCTGTCTGAGGATAGGTGGATGATGATGGCACTGAGACTGATATGGGCACAACAGGGTCTGATGGAGGATCAGGGACAACAACAACAGTGGGGGCCTCAGAAGCAATGGAGCCTTCAGCAGCAACTGAAGGCTCTGTGGCTATGGAAGTACCAGGGGCTGCAGAGGTGGAGGCTTTCCCTTTTAGCTTGGGGTTGTCTGACCCCTTCAAATGGTACCAAGAGAAAGTTGTCTGGGGCTTCACAAATGTATCAAAATCCCTCCCCTCAATCTCATTGTCCCGGAAATACATAGTAAGGAAGTTGGGGAAGGGATAGGAGGCCTCATTATTCTTCACAACCCAGTCTATCACTCTGCACATGATGTTCCCAACATTGATCGGGATATTGCCTATAATAGCCCCTACTATCACCTCCCTGGAAAGGGGCATATCACTGTCATGGAGAATGGGGTCTATCCTGCTGCAAAAAAATGTGGCCCATCCCCGGGCCTCAAAACTCAATGTATTTCTTCTGATTATGCCTCCAGCCAACCAATCTGGTGTAGTCCCTAGACTAGCAATGACTGAAGCCAGCCATGGGCGAGCCATATCCTTCTGATTCACTTTCTCTCTAAGTACCGAGTCTCATCCACATTCCCGAAGCCTGCATACTCATTAAAAGCACTGCCATTGTATAGAATTTTCTTGTTTCGCACTTGGGTAAGGTATGTGTTCTTTTTAGTGAATGCAACATTGGTGTAAAACTCCTTCACCACTTATTCATTTGCATCCACCACCTTGGCATTGAAAAGGTCCCACCCTTCCCTTTCTAAAAATTACTTTCTCACGTTGGGATGGAGGGGTAGGAGGTCTTTGATGATGAAGGGTCTTTCCGGGATGAGGGATCTTTGAGGCCACCATTCTCTGAACTGATGGTAGGCCGGTTCAGAGACAAATCGGTCCTCCCATACTGCGAGGTTTCTGGTCCTGTGAATACCAGCAGTCTTTCCCTGAGTGTCTCCACCCCTTCCATCATCAGGACCCTCGTCTGAGCTTTCGGGGCTCATGGAAGGAGGGCTGTTGAATGAGCTGTCGACTGGGCTGCATCTGTGCCTTCTGGAGGAGTGGCTGAGTGGCTAGAGGAATCATTAGAAGACTCTGAGCTAGTGGGCTCGTTGATGAGTCTCCTAGGCTTTGATAATGTAGTTGCTAGAGCTGCCCCTCTCTGTCCCTCTGAAGCTTCCCGGGAGGCAAGTACTCACTGGACTCCGACTCTGAGGGACTTGTTATTTTTCTCTTTTTCTTCTTCCTTATTGCTTGAGTTGGGCCCAATGGGTTTTCTTTCTTTCCTTTGCCTCGACCCTTTGAAGGGTCGCCCCTCCCGAGTTGCTTTTCCAGTCCACCTTTGGATCTCACCATAATCTGCAAACAAGTCTCAAACATTATTAGTATAGTGTACCTAAGTACCATCTAGAAGTCAAGAAGTAGAGAATGAAATTGTTCAAACACATCCAAACCGTTGTCAGCGGAAAAGAACCCCTGCAGCGGAATCAAGGGATTCAGACTACCCCTTATCTGAATTTAAGAAACGGGGACCGTGGGTTTTTGAACCGCTGCAGCGTTTGGCCATCGCTGACAGCGGAAATCTGGTTGCTGCAGCGGAAAGTGGGAACTTCTGAGAGTTAACTCTCTGAACCTAGGAACTGCTGACCGTGTTTTAATGACTGCTGCAGCGTTACACAGGATCGCTGCAGCGGAACTCTCAAATTGAAAACAAGTGGTTTTGGACCTCTGCTGTCAATGAAATTCGGAAACGCTGCAGCGGAGGTCGTGAACACAGTGCACTTAGGTTAGGGTTCATCAAATTTTAAAAAAAATTCATGAAAATGTATGTATGAATCACCCTTTACCCACATAGAAACCAGAAAGAATTACCCCAACATTGTAAAACACACTAACAATTCAATTTTAACAATTAGGGTTGTATTAACTCTATACAAAAAAGCAAATAAAAGAAAAATACAATAAAATGACCTAAAACTAAGAAAAATTAATCAACTAAAGAGAATTAAAACATGAAACATACCAGTAGTTGAAGGTAGATGAAAGATGAAATTAAAAGTCCTAGATGAGCAGTGAAGGAGTATGTAGAGTAACTATGTAGGGTTTGGTAGCAACTGGGTGAAAAGGGTAAAAAGTGAGGGTCCCTTAGTATATGTACTAGACAGCTGGGACCCACGACCGACCTACCTAGTGCGGCTGCGGATTTTTACCGCTGATCGTGCTTTTGCTTTTTTAAATCTGCTGGATTTTCATCTTCACCGATGTAGCGGAATTCCATCGCCATAGCAAAGTGCACTCCGCGATAGCGAAATAGTAAACGCTTGTCGCTCCCCCCCCCCCCC